>JANRGW010048168.1:0-65176 GCA_024733675.1 Psilopsiagon aymara
GCCACAAGTTAAAAACACAGTGCTGCACCAACTACTAAGAAGGAGAAAAATGACTGCTACTGCTGAACCCAGGACAGGCTTTTAACTATTCTTTTACTTGCTGATTTCACTGGGATGAGAAAATTATTTCAAGAAAGAGTGAGATCTCTAGGATATTTTCAAAAGTTTATAAGTGACTTTGAAGCTTTATTCATACTGGGTTTCAAGAAGACACATGCTCTTCAGTGCTATGCCTTTTCTACTTGATTCTCTGGAGAAAGCCTCAGAGCAAGTCTGGTTGCAACTGCTGTTGCCTTAGGGAACTAGTCACAAAATAAAGCTGTAAAGCTGCTGTGAAAATCAGATACTCTGCACTTAGAATATAAAACGTTTTTCTCTGTAATTGCTCTCATATTTCTTGAGTCAGGGAAGATTTGTCTTTATTCAGGGGATTGCATCACATGACAACTTTTAAATTCTGATCTGTGAGGGAGTTGGTGCTTTCTTAGGCCCTCTCATTCCGAAGCTATTTTTGAATGTAAGATTTAAACTCTTTATACCTCTGGGGCATTGACCCAGTAGTGGTGAAATCAGTGGAAGTTATTTGCCTGTAATGAGTTTCACTGTAAGACTGAAAACACTTTTTCCATTGTCCACACTATAAGGTGATTTTTAGCTAAAAAAGCTGTCCAGTTTATATTGCTTATCTAAAACATTAATTCAATAGAAATCTTTTACTTTCCCGAACTTTAATTGATCAGTTTGGAGGCTTAAAAGAGTGGAGAGGAGGCTGGATTACCATGGCTGGATTGATTACTGTGCGTTGCCTGTGTTAACCATCTGCATCAGTTACACCTTTAGTCTACCTTGGTTGTGAGGTAATGAGACTAGATGTATGGCTGATGTGCAGCTGAAGTGTGTTACAGTCAAAGCAGGCTCAGGTTGTGTAGATAGCCATTTGTGGTGTTTGGTATCCTATAATGATTATTTTTCTGGACACTGGAGCTTTTTGAATGTGTGTCATAGTTTGAGCTTCTGCAACAGTGGACCTATCCAATGGCACTTACAGATTAGCTATGACTGATCTTTTTACCTCCAATTTTCTGTAACGTATACTGCCTGCAGACATACAGTAAAATATTAAAATATGAATTTGTACATGGCCCTTACTGAGGGTTTATTTAACCAGGAACATTTGCTATCCATACTTACTCAACAGTATTTAAGTGCATATATATTTTTATATGTATGTTTATATATATAGTGTATATATGTTTTAAATGTCCTGTGGTTCCCAAATGGAAAAACAAGCTGCATCTTTTTAACAGTAAAAATTTGTTGCTTTTCGTTGAGGTTTTACAGGGTTTCAATGCGTAAAGTTAAGAAAACAGTATTTGTTTTTGATTATTTGCTTAGATATTTCTCTGTTATGATGGAGTAGGTTCTACTGCTTTATCCCGAATAGAAGTAGTTATCAATTCCATCGCCACTGTGGAGTATACTTTTGTTTTGGTGAAGGATCACTATATTTTTTTTAATTTCTTTACACTTAAAAATTAGATAGTTGAGGAACTTTTAAAGTCAGTTTTATGGGTTGTAATTCTCTCTCTCAAATCAGGTCTTGCAAAAATATACCAAAGTAATACTGAAGGTAAAAAAATGGAGATATATCTCGTCATCAAATGTCACGTAATGATTTGTCAAAATTTTTGTACTTCTTATTATCCATGGCTGTATTTCTACTAGAACCATCCTCTCATTCTTACTTCATTCTCATATGAATCAGCCTCTATTGTATGCATAAAAAGTAGTCTGCCTTCTGCAAATGAGCTGAATTTTGTGCTTTTTAAGTGTCTCTTTATACCTTGAAAGCTTAAACGTATATTTCAGACCATTCTTCAGAATTCTCCTTTTTCTTTGTTTTTCATTACCGAAAGTAGTTTATATCGAGTATACTGTAGCCGTTTCTAATCTATAGTAAAATTACTAAGGTAGATATACTACAGAAATTAAATACTTTATTCCCTTTGTGCTCATCTAGCATCTTTTTCTGTGATTTAAATGATATCATTTGTTGAGAAAGAACTTACTTGAATAATAGTAAAGCAGTAGTGAGGAAGTATGCATGCATTCCACTGTGGGCTCTTCAGGATCATCTTCAGATCTTGCTGGATGTTATCTCTTCAAAGACTAATGAAATAATACTGGGTTTGACCAAGACCTGTGACGTTGGCTCCGGTAGTGCTCATTTAGCAGCAGGGGGAGCTACCAGCCTGCCAAAGCTACAGGTACGCTCCTGTTAGAGCTCCAATGGCAGGTTTTTGTAAGGGTGGTAATAGATTTCTGTTGCTTCATACTGAGAATGTAAACCTGCAACTTCAAAGTCACATTGCAGAAAGTGAAACTTCCTTCTTTAGAAAATATATTGCTCTTTGTGAAGGTGACTTCTTACCCATTTACTATATTTTTAGATGGGAAGTGGAGAACTACTAAATAGAGGTCTCTGTATACAAGAAGACATCCTAGTCCGTTTGTAATGATCTGGCACCTTGACCTTCTGGAATAGTATCCCCTCTTTTCCAGCAAGGTTTGGTTTCAAGTTTCAAAGAGCTGGAGCTAGAAGAGGAGAAGGGGTGATAGTAAAAAAGAATACTGACAAGGTTAAGGGCTTTGTTTTATAACTTTGTTGTGGTTTTTTAGGGATATTTGTGACATTGTTTGGTTTTTAAGAAGGATTGCATGTGTTGTGTAAAATGAATTAAGAAATGTATACAGATTCGATTTCCAGGATGAGTAGATTTATCGCTTAATCTTTACTCAGATGTTCTCTCTATCATAGTGCCTGTATGAATGCTGAGTAAAACAAGGATATGTTTTCTTTTTAGGCTGAGCTAATTTCTTTTGTAAAAGTAATAGTATTTTTTAAATATCTGAAATTAGGGTAAAGTGTTGATCAAGAAAAAAGTCATAGTTAATAAGGCTGTTGTTAGAACGTTATCTGCACTAGTTTATTTCATTCTTTGTATGAATGTATTGAGACTGTTGGCAGTGAAGGTACTGGACTGAATTCCTCATGTGTAAGACTGTTATAAAGTATGCATTTAGACTGGAAAAAGGAAGGCTTTGAGAAGGAGGGTAGAATAAGAAGAGATATTTGTGGAAGCTGAGAGAAAATGGAATTGGGGAGCTTAAAAAAAACCCCAAATCTTAAGTAGTTTTGAAAAGAATAAAGTTAATGAAGGCTGCTTTCTTTTAGATGAGTGTCACTTTGTTCTCTAAATTCTCACCTTTCCCAGTGTGAAACAGTAGTAAGTCAGCTAGTTCAGGGCAGAGTCTGTGATGACTAGCCAGCTGTTTTCTGCCAAATAGAAGAGATAAATTTTGTGTCCTCTCTCTTGGTGGGAAAACTAGTTTACATTTTCTTCTTTCTAGAAACCATTTTTATGTTATCAAATATTTTATATAATATTGGAAACAAAAAAAACCCCACACCTTAGTTGGAGACTTCTAAACGCTGTTACTTCATATGTTTTATGTGTTGAAAAGTCATTACAGAAGATTAAGACACTGAAATTATAAAACTTGTTTCTTCAGGAACCCATGTTAAAATAAATGCAAGGTCAAATGGAGAGATTTAATTAGAAAATTAGAAAAGAAAAAAGCAGACCACCCCAACACCACAAAGCCACTCTAACCCACTTCCTGTAGCAAGGTCTCACTGATGTTGCTTGCTAGTTTTTGCAGTTTATTGGAAGCCTTCAGTTTAAGTGAACGCAATCTTAATACACTGTAACATGTAATTGGAGTAAATAGCCATCATGAGAATAATATTTGTAGTTTTCAACATTTTAAATCGTATCTTGAGGAACAACACATTTTTATTTCACTTTATTAATTATACATTCATATTTGTGGCATATTACCTGCATGGGGTTTATTTCATGTATTTTCGCAGCCTCACCCTGAACACTCCCATTCAGCTAATGGGTGTCTTTGTGTGGTGTTTTGTTGTATTGGGATCTAAAAGACCTTCTGTATCTGTGTGGCTTTAATTATTTACTTATTGTTAGTCCTCCTTTAACATGGACTAGTGACCTTGTGAGATCACTTCTACCCTGATTATTCTGTAATTCTGTGATACCAGCCCCTTGGATTACCTGTTTAGGAAGAACTAAAAAGTCCAGTAGCAGAGGCGGCTGCCACTAAAAAAAAACCCACCAAAAAGAATCCAGCAAACAAACAATTAGTGTCACAGGGAAATTTGTGTCCCAGTGAAATTGTGGCATATTAGTTGGGTTAGAGAAGCTAACTCTATCCAAAGCCTCATGCCTTAATCTGCATTGAGATATTTCTCATGTTTAATATATGCATGTTAGGTTAAAGTCATGGAGGAGCAATTTGGAAATGCTTTGTTTAATCACCTTCAAAATTGGTGCCAAAATCCATGGTATGTCAGTGGGCTTCAGGGGCACTGTCTACAGATCAAGAGTAAGTCTGCTATGTGAATGTAACTTCTTATGTATTGGAAATTATTTTCTTGAAAATGTGGTTGTGAAGTGTCTGGTTTATTTTATCATCTCGTAAGCATTCATCCGTGTGCTTAGGGGTTCTTACAATGCACTGAACATAGCATGTTTTAGTTATGTAGAAATTTCAACAGATCAGTGTCTTTGTGGTTGATGTTTTCTGTTCATTTTTGTTTTCTTAATTTCTGGAAAGTGAAAAGCTTTCTATTTTAAGAGCAATCAAAGCACTTTCAGTATGATCTGGGAAGATACTTCAATAGGAACAGCCAATGGCATGTGAAGTAAATCAAAGTAAGTTAAAGTATGGTTCCCAAATATTTGTGTTGGAAGGACTCTACGCTTTTTACTTCATAGTGAACATTTCTTTTGTTACTTGGAAAATATAGGTTCTAAAAATACCATGCTATGAGAATGTTTGGACATCTGTAAACAGGGAGCATTCAACCTAATATGGTTATATTACAGTATAAAATTGCTGTACCAGGAAAATTAAGCATCTTCACTTACTGAACCCAGGACAATGACTTTCATTATTTAGGAATAAATGGCCTTCTTCTTGAAACTTCTTCTTGAGTTAATACTGATAAGGGATAATGTTAATACACTGTAGTTAACTTTGAAAATACTCTTTTCTTCTCAAGTTGTGTTGCTGATTTAGAAAAGTAAGCGCCTGGAAACAGGTTATAATGACAAGAATCAATCTTAGTTTATGATTCGAGCATAAATAGAATTCAGCTCTTTTGCTCTGCATCTTTTGTTTAAAAAATGCTACCTAATACAAAAACCACTTTGAAGATGCAAAATTATAATGAACTGTTTTATTTTGAATTTTTTTTTTCAGTCATACCATGTGCTTGGTATGTTTTCAAAGGCCTTTACAAATACTAGCTTTAAATAGCTTTATCTTCAGTGTGTGTATCTGTGTAGATCTCTGTTTCTTCTGAATTTCTTCATAAATTACCAATTTTGTTGGGCTTAATGCTATTTAGAAACATTAACATTTTAATCCTAAAATTGTATTGAAATTTGCATTTCAAATTCTGACACAAACCTATGGCAATGATTCATCAGTTATATTTTTCAGAACCTGGTTAATTCTTCCTTTTATGGATTTTCTTTTTCTTGTTTTCCACCCAGGAAGAAGAAAGACGTATGGCATCTATTGCAGCAAGAAAAGAGGAAGAAAGGAAGCGTGAAAGCCATAAACAGAACTTGCTTAAGGTATTTCCCATGGCTATTCTAAGCCTACTGTAAATCTGTTTACGGTAATAATCTGTATCTTAGTATATTTTGCTTTAGTCTTAATATGTCCCACTATGTCTCTGTCTCTTAAACTTGCATTTTACTGCTCAAAGTGCACTCTGCAACTGAAACTCTGCAGTGAACTATGCAAATTGTACTTTAGTAAAAACCCCTAGTTGGATACAATGAGTGTGATATATGTAAAAGATGGTAAACCTAATTTTCACAGATCTAGGGATAAAGTAAATCCAGAGTAACGGACAGCATTTTGCAGTGATTTCAAATTGCTTGAACTTGATCTCCGCCATTTCAGGTGAATTATCTTAACTGCTGCCATGCAGGGTGTTCTGCGGTAGTTTTTCCATCATTCTTCCCTATTGAAGTTGTTCCTTTTGTAGGAAGAGTTAAGCAGTCATCAGAGCACCAGCTAGACTCCAGCTGTCATCTTTGTCAGAAAGCGGCTTGTCTACCAGACCACATGGCCTGGTTAATGCTTATATACATGAGATGAAATACCTCTAACAGGGGAGACAGAGGTGCACTTCAGAATACTGTTACGGAGCTGGTGATTAAATGACCTACGTTGCTAATAGGGGACCAGAGTTCAAGAATCTTGAGAGTTTCTGCATTCCATTTGTTGTGTGAATGTTGCCATTTGTCTCTAAAACCTTTTTGTCATCTCATAATGGTTATACAGAAAGCTCTCTCAATTTGGCAGTCAAACAAGCAAAAAAAAATTCATGTATCCATACAGCTAAGTTTCCTAGGTAAAATCACATTCATGAAGAGGGTTAGGCAGAGTATTTTGCAGGAGGCTGGAAGACATGTAGCAGATGTTGTGTAGCTGAAAAATAAAAAGACACAAACAGAATGTTAACAGCATATTAAAAGTCATATAAAAAGAACCTATATTTGTGAATGGAAAAAAAAAGAAGTTCCTTGTATAGTGCCTAAAAAAATAATATTTTTTTTTATTTCCTGTATATTTGTATCTCTGTATATTTTGATTTTCTGTTAAAAAACAAACAAAACAAAACAAAACAAAAAACAAAGCCCAAATATAACAAAGAAGTCTTGGATACAGCTTGTTTGGAGTTTCTGTTAAGCAGCGTTGTTTGTTGTGGTTTTGGGGGGTTCTTTTTAATTTGGGGTTTTGTTTTGGTTGGAATTTTTAAGCTTGTTTGGTTGGTTGTTTTTTTTTTACCATCGAGGCACTGATGTACTTAAAGGCTCTTCAGGTGTCTTTTGGTGTCAGTTTTCAGTGATTTGAAGAAATGGGAATTTAGTAAATAATATGTGCACACAGTGCTGTTCTGTGCTGTTGAAAAGCAAACTGTGTCCCTAGACTGGAAAAATGTAGGTGTTTATTTGTAGCTCATAACCATCGATGTAACATTTCTTTGTAGCAGAGGATTGTTTGTCTTGGTGGCCTCAGTTTCTCAGTGCATTTTGCTAGTGGAAGCAAAACTTCTCTTGAAAGAAAAATATATTTGTAATGCCATTATTCAGTTTAAAACATTAAATTGTATGCTTGGTAATTTATTTGAAGTATTTTTCTTATTTTCAAATAGTTAAGTAGTGAAAGAGCCAAATACTATTTATCTTTTTCATGATCCAGTGATTTTGTGTCTCTCTTCTCTCTAAATAACCTCTTGTGTGCTATGATTTTGGTTTCTTTTTTCCTGTTTGACCCATTTGAATTAAAGAAATCTGCTCACAGATGCAATGTCCAGTAAAGAAAGTTGCAAGCTATAGGAATTTATTCATTGTTAAACGTGAAGAAAATATTTAGAGAATTATATTCTGCAATTTTTGTTGTCACTTTCATCCATACTTTCTTGAACAGTATGCAGGGTAAATGAAATTGTAGACAATCAATGGCAAATAATAGCTGTTTTCCTGTATTCACTACAAGAAAAAAGTGCTTTTTCCCTTGCTTTTTCCTGTTTGTTTCCCCTATAATAGAGTTTCTCCAATTCTCTTTTCCCAGACTTATTATTTCTATGATAAATTACTATTGGTATTGTTACATATTTTTTATTTCTTAAAACTCACTCCCCTTGGAAAGTTTGCGATTATACTTCAAAATGTACAGAGAATATAATTCTTTTCCAACAGAGGCTGAACTTAATATTTATTGGAACAAGAAGTAGTTCTTGCTATTTATATTGAAGAGTCTTCATACTTCTGAAATTTGCTTTTTTGTAAAATGAATTCTTGGAAATTCTCAAAGCCCTGTGGGAATCCTGCAGCCCCATAACTAAGGGCTCCATTAGAGGTAGAGCTGTATGGTAGCTGGTGTTACGAGGAGGCTCTCACCCTCCAGAACAAACAGAAGTTTCTAAATGTAATTGGAATAAAATGCAGACTATTTCAATTTCTCTTGCTTTCTGTGTCATAACCGAAGACTGTAAGTGTTTGGCACTTACTATTCTCTAACCAGATAACATCATACCTCTTTGGGTAGATCGAGTATGAAAGAAGAGTTTTGAGTTCTTTAGAATGATAAAAACTTTCAGAAGAAGGAAATTATTAAAGTAATCTCTGTGAACTTCCAGTGTCAGTTACAGACAATTATGGACATAATTTTTGTCAAAGTTTGTCAAAGACCTCTATGAGGTCTGTCTCTGCACTCTCAGTCACTGAAACACATCATGGTGTTTACTCTTAAGTAGCTGCAGCATGAGGGATTTTCATGTAGCTGTTAAATATTTTATTGTGAAACACCGATGCGCAGTTCCTTATTCTTGAGGTAGTACATAGGTTCCATAAATCTCCGTCACAGATGATTAAATTCTTGCTCCTTTTGTTGATCTGCTATTTTCTGCTTTTCAATGAAATACTCATTTGTGGTGATTTGCACTTCACATCTCCAGCGCCAAGTACTGTGAGAAATATTCCTAGTGAGCAGCATTGCAGTGATGTCCACAGCTCACCCGCCCTGAAAGGAGTTATGTAATAATGTGATGGTAACATTATCATGTTACTTTTTTAGATTAAACCTAGGAGCTTTAGTGAGTATAGGTCAAACAGTGTATCAAAAATGTTAATTAAAATTGAAGAATTGCATTTACCCTTGTCCCCTGCCTTTCTCCATAGGCATGTCAAATAAATTATTGGGTTTTTCCTATTTGGAAAAAGGTGCTATAATAAAACTTTCTTGGTTTTCTGTACAGTTGTAGAGTCTGTCTTAAAACAGAAATGTAAGTGTTCAATTTTAAAACAAGTAAAGCCTCTCTAGCCTTTAGGATTTTTATTACAGCCTTCTAAATCCTAATAAATATTGTATTGGTTTTTTGTATCTTAATCAGCCTAGCAAAATAGTCTAAACAAGACAGGAATTGATATGATGACATTTAAAATTATGGTGTTAGATGAGCTTTGAACTCAGGTAAGAAATTGATAAAGATGGATGGCTTATGCTCTAAGGAAATGATTGTTAATAGGGATTTAGCTTGTCTGAGATCCTTTTAGAACCAATTTGAGATCATTACAGCTTGGAGCTAAGAATTACTTGCTGTTTCAATCCAGACTTTCATAGCATCGAAGTAGAATATTTATTGATACATCTGAAGAGTATGCAACTTTCATCCTTCCTCTGTTCGTGGGTAAAATTAATGACAAATACACATTTGAACTATGTTGAATTGCCTATGAACTGCTGTTTATACAACAAAGAGCAAAATCAGGTTTGCCTTTTCCCTGCCTCCATTCCAGAATATTAGGACACTTGTTTGTGTTGCAGTTCCAATAGTGGTGTTCTGAAATATATGAAAGAAGTGAAAGGATTGTTAGAATATGATGGGTATTTTAATTCTTCCAAGAGTGGGAAGCTTTAAATTAAGGTTGTTATTTTCTATGGACTTAAAAGTGATATTTCTATAGCAACATCAATTTAGAGTGTGATATTGTATACCAAGAAATCATTGGCTTTGGCTGATACTCTGTCTTCTGTATGTTTTGTGGATGTAAATTTATTTTAAGTTCCTCTGACATTTTCTTCTCAGAAATCCCAAGTCATTGTTTGAGTTTTATTGAGTGTAGTCTTGCATTGTGATGGTTGACTCCCAGAGAATTAGATCTGGTTCAGAAAAACCAAATGAAGTGAAACCAACAATGAATTTACCCTTTGATATTTATGTTGGAACAAGTCCAGAGGAGGCCACGAGGACGATCAGGGGACTGGAGCACCTCCTGTATGAAGATAGGCTGAGAAAGTTGGGGCTCTTCAGCCTGGAGAAGAGAAGGCTGCGTGGAGACCTCATAGCAGCCTTCCAGGATCTGAAGGGGGGCTATAGGGGTGCTGGGGAGGGACTCTTCATTAGGGACTGTAGTGATAGGACAAGGGGCACTGTGTTCAGACTTAAACAGGGGAAGTTTAGATTGGATATGCAGAAGAAATTCTTTACTGTAAGGGTGGTGAGGCACTGGAATGGGTTGCCCAGGGAAGTTATGAATGCTCCATCGCTGGCGGTGTTCAAGGCCAGGTTGGACAGAGTCTTGGGTGACATGGTTTAGTGGGAGGTGTCCCTGCCCATGGCACAGGGGTTGGAACTGGATGATCTTAAGGTCCTTTCCAACCCTAACTATTCTGTGGTTCTATGGTTCTATGTTGTGTAGTTTTCATTTGATTAGTGTTCAGCTGCCAGTCCATAAGTCGTTACAAAGTACCTTTTTCCTTCACCTTTTAAAGTATTCCAAGTTGCATATATCTATCTGATGCAATAGAATAATAACCTGTTCATAGATCTACATGATTTGCATGACTATACAAGAATAAGTACTTAATAAGCTTTTGAAATGCTGATTCATTGACAAGACATGTCTAGAATATAGAAACTACTTTAAAAGTGTTATGAAATATTTGAACCTAGATCCGGTGCAGTCTTTGTGTCTGTCACGAAGGTAATTTCATTTTCTGTTTTTAGAATATTGACTTTTTCCATTTTTCAGAAGATAGCTTTTTTCCCCTCCCACAGAGTATGTTGTAGTTACTGCTGACACTCACAGCAATTGCATAACTATCTTAGCTGAGTACTGGGGTCACGCTAGTACAGGCAGTCCGCCCTTTTTTGTGGGAGCAGTATCACAGCCAGCTCCAGGCTGTCAAAGTGAGACTTCCATAGTTATTCTAACTAAATAGTTTAGCTTCATTCTGTCAGAAGTTGTTGATTTATTATGTTACTTCTCTTGCTTCTGTTCTGCAAATTTTGTGAAATGCTTTGCTGGCAGTTGTGCAAAATAGCACTAGAACACTGCCTTCATTTTAATGACCACCTATTAGTACTCTTGTTTCTTCAATTTAGAAAGTTTAAAATGTTTTTATTTCAGAACAAACAAATATGGTGGTACTGCACTGATATAACTTGTGTATCTTAACTTTGTTTCAGGAGAAGAAACGGTTAACGATTTCTAATATTGCTCGTCAGTGGCAGATACAGCAGAATCAAACAGCTCTTGTGGCTTCTTTAAACCAAGATAAAGATGATGAGCCCTGTCAGATTAATGGCAGTGCTGCATATGTATTTCCTGAAGAAAGCAGGTATTTTATTGGATAATACTTCTTGTTCATATCGTATATTCCAGGTTCCTACTTGTCATCTCTGAGCTCTCACTGTATTTCATTATCAAAAGTATTATATCCAAATCAATCCTGAAAAGATGTTTCACTTAGTGGTTGAACCTCTTAGCCATTAATAAAATGTTAAGCATAAATTCTTTAGCCTTTTTAAGGCCTTTGATTTCCTTAACAGCTTAGGTGGTTGTCTTCAGTTGAACAACATGAGTGTGTACAAGCATTACAGATGTTTGTAACCTCTTTGTGTATCAGGAGGCTTCATAAACTCACTCTGAATTTGTGTTCTTAGTTTGAACAGCAGCATCTCTTATTGGACTGCCCTCATACCCATGCTGTTTTAACAATAGCAGTTCTTTGACTTAGTTTTCTTCCCAGAATAACTTTTCCTAAGGTAATTTTTGCATTGCTAGTTATATTTGATATTGTATAGGCTTTTTTTTGCTGTTTGGAGTTTTTTTGTTTGGGTTTTGGGTGTTGTTTTGGGGTTTTTTGTTGTTTTTTGGTGATACACTGTTGCTTGCTTATTTGCATTTAAAAGATGGCCATCTGGCATTCTGTATAATTTAAAAACCAAATGCTGGACCTAATGAACAATGTGTGCCTATTACCCAATCAATACACTTTTAGCCTTGGCTAGCTTGGGCAAAAGCCTGAAAAAATAGTCTGCATGAATTCAGTAGCAAGTACAGTTTCCTGCTGTACCAGGTAAACACAGGAGATGTCAGGTACAGGCAGAAAGTTTTTGTCTCTCACAGGCAGAACCCATCTCTGTGAGTCTCTGTGTCTAAGCCTATTTTTTATCTCCAGTCAAGTGTTGCATCTTTGGAACTTTTTAATTTTCTTAGTATTTTTAAATTGCTATAGTCTTTTTTGTTCTTATGCTTCCAAAGCTTTCTCCTAAACATATGTTCAGGGACTGCTTTGTTGCCTCCTTGATTTCTTCACGGTTTAATTCAGTGTTAGTAATCATCCCCTGTGATGAAGTCAATGTAACTGTGGTAGCTGAAAGAACTATTGTTCTTTTAATAAACAGATCCTCTTTGCTTGAGAAATCATGCTTTTAATTAACATATTAAGACTTTTTCCATGGAGTTGTAGGATGGATCTTGGTGTAATGCTATCTCTGCTTATGGTGGATACAGTGACTAAATTTGCTTATCCCTTGTAGTTTCCTAACCATGAATGTTAGGATTCTTCTGTCAAATCTACAGTAATAAACTGTAATGCGTAAAATCTGTATCCATGTTCTAGTGAAAGCTTTTTGTTTGATTTCTACAACATAGTCTACAAATCTACTTCAATGAAATACCAAATTTCACCCCCCTGAGATGTAGGCAGAAGAAGCTGTGTGTTTTATTTGCATATGTTATAATTCCTTTATGCAAATTACAGTACATTTAGGTTTTTAATTGGAAACATAGGTTTGGAATTTTTCTCCGTCATAATTCGTTAGAGAAATGAAAGTGTGAAAATATTTATCCCCAGTTTATATTTTTTGAAGCAGATTAAAAAAATATGTGACGTTGTATCTTATAATTAAGAAGCTGCAGATAACGCTGCTGGTTTTTATCATGAAGTAAGACACAAGGAGATGAGAATTGAGAATCCCTGAACTTGTTGCTTAATTGTAAAATCACTTTTTTTGAATTGGAAAGCTCACATTATTTTTAAAAAATGCTTACTTATCTCTGTTAATTAAGGTTTAAACAAATATAATAAGCCATTAGATCATTCTTATCTCTAAGCAGAATAATAAATCTTGATACCTTGATCAAATAATGGACATACGGGTTTGAGGAAGGAGTGATACTCTTGTTCAAGAATAGAAATATCTGTTCAGTACTGTGAATAGCATTATCCTGGATTGGTTTTAACAACTGTCTGTTCTTAAAGCAATTAATCGTGTCATAACGTCTACATTTTGTGTAGCAGACAGCATTCGAAGGTGACCTTACTTGAGTAAACACATTGTTTGAAGTTGGTTTTAGATATCTTAAAGCAACACGACAAAAGTTAGCATTCTGAATTAAAAACTCTAAGCAAATTATCAAATACGAGTGACTTCTTAGTTCATTTAATACTCTCAAATTACCCCCGCCCCAACTTAAATGCACCCAGACCCTTTCTGTCTAAGAATTAGAGTATCTGCAATATTGCTTGATGGAAAGAGGCTTTTCCAGCCCTTTATGGTTTTGAACCAGATGAATTAATGCAGCTGGATTTGGTAAATGAAAGAACAGTCATTCAGTAGAGTCATGTTACTATCTCAAAATAATCTCATTTACATCATTGCATTTTTATTTCCCTACAGGTCTCTTGATACGATATTGAGCAGTGCAGTACAAGGCTTGTCTGTTCTTGAGTCTCATTTAGTGGAAGTGGAAGGAGATACTCTTTGCTTGTATGGTGCTGGTGCGCTGGAGTGCCTGGATCGAAACTGGAGTGTTCAGACAGCTGGAATTATTGTCACAGTCTCCTTTATGTTCATAGAATTTGATGAAATTGTTCAAGTGTTAACTAAACTGAAGATAAAATTTCCTAATTTTGTGGTAAGATTTCAGCTGTGTGAACAGCTGTGGAATACCTATTCTCAAGTAGAACCTTAATTTGGCATAGTCACCCTTGAGTGCTTTCAAATAAACAGATAAGTTTGTGATTGACGTATTTGCTTGGTGTTATCCTATAACAATAGCCTTAACTTCATACTTAAAAATCAGTTCTCATACAGGATGATGTTTTCTTTTCAGACTGGTTGTTATTTCTCTTCATTGCTTTGACCCGGCTGATTATTTTTAAGTTGCAAAACTGATAGTGTTGTTCCACACTATTGTTATGGGTCTGTGGTGTCAGGAGTCCTTCATTTTTGTTGTGAGTTTGAAGATCAGATAGCTGACAGAATGAAAAGAGAGAGGTATGATTCAAAGGAGATAGCTAGCCAGTAGCCCCTTTCAATTTTACAGCTTTGGAATTCCTCAGTTCTTGGTGAAGCAAAACAGCATAAATGAGACATCCCTTTAGTAGTACCTTTTTTCAATTTTTCCTTGGACATTTAAATCAGTCATTTTGAAGCAAATAATAAAATACTGATAACATACATAAAGCAACTTGGTACTCATATGCCTCTTGAGAGCTTCCTTCTGCTTCTTAGGGATTTGAGTATAGCAGAACTTAATGGCTTAGTTGAGATAAGATTATTTTGTTTTCAGTTCCCAACATATTTACTCGTTGTGTGTGGAAAGTTGTCGGGGATAGCAGAGTCTCAACTAAATTTTCATCTTCGCAATCAGTTATTTCTCCTTCTCCTCCCTCAGTAATGCTGCTGTGTAGCCAACTATACAGTGCTCTAGAGGACTGATGTAGGGCATGGTTCAAAGAAACAGCAGGGTAGGACTTAATGCCAGCCTGCTATGGCTAAAAAAGCAGAATATTTAAAAATATGTATTATATTTGCTTTTATGTGTGGATGTTTCAGTTGCTTTATTTGCAGAATTAAAATAAACATTGCTTAAGTAGTATCCCTGCTTTTTGTAACATTGTAAACATTAGTGCTGTTACTACAGGCTTTTTTTAGGGACATGTAATGTTGACATTTCTAAATAGATGTAATATACCAATTGGTTTTGCCACAGAGACCTCAAATGAAGTGAGCTCAGTTGCTTCATCAGACCTAAAGACTGTTTATTCAAGTTTGAAAATTGTTTGAGTGGCACAGAATAAGGATCCTTGTGTTCACTCTTTATGGTTCCTTATTTAATTTATTGTGGCTTACCTTTTAATTTTCTTTTTTATTTTTAAGCACCTGAAGCTTAAGGAGACAAATCTTGTGATGCTGCAGCAATTCAATGCATTAGCTCAGATGCATCGCATTGAACAGTTGACAGTTGATCCTCAGGGAAATCCAGTTGTGAACTTCACTTTGTGGAAATATTATGTTCTGTTTAGGCTGAACCATTTTAATCTACAGAAGATAAATGGAATAAAGGTAGGACAGTGTTGCTTCCTTCTTACTGTTGGTCTTAGAAATTAGCATTGTTTTTTTTAAAAAGCAGGTGAATTGCTCATAAAATGAGCAGAACCCAGACAGCGTCTGTTCAGTATTTTGTGGGCAGGGGACTAAGTAGACTTCACTGTATTATTTCTAGTGCTACGCATTTGTTAAGTCCAAATATATTGTGTTATAGTTAGCCAAGTTGGTAAGATTCTTATTTGCCATTAAAGTGTATTGTCTCAGTTGTTTGCAATGACAAATGGCAGTCCAAATCTATACCTGGGTGGTTGGCATTTACCTGAATGGCAGACTTATTATTTCTGCTGGTATTAATAAATAAATAGTAATTAAAAAAACACCAAACCCTGCATGATGTTACTATATTTTATAAAGACTGTTCAAAACAGTCTCAGTGCTGACAATGCATACTAGTGCAACAGTTGGCATTTGAGAGACTCCTTAGCTGTTTTTACAGTATAGGATTATTTGTATTTTCCATTGCTATAAAATATTTTCTTCTTTAAGCCTATCACAGAAAAAAGACTGTCAAATACATTTTGTTGTTGTTGGTAGCTATTTATTTTATATTTGAGAAAACTGAAAGTTAGGACACTAATATTCCCATTCTTTTTACTTTATTCCCCATTACATCAATGGAAAGTTAATTTATTCAAGCATATAAAATGATTGTTATACTTGTGCTTTGATCATAAAGGGAGTGAGAATAGTCAGGATGCAATACAAAGTCTGAATGTGTGTTCAGTTTTAAATGGGTAAATAAGTTTTAAGTGGCAGTCTGGAAGTTAATTAGAGCAAGAATAATCCATTGTTTTAGTCTTTAGAGCTGGTATTTTAGTTTGGTCATCATCTTATGTTTTGGATTAGGTATTTTACTTGTTATCTGATATAGCCATAGCATGGATGCTGTGATTTTTGGTTTTGTAAAATGAGCATTAGTTGCATAGAAAAGCAGGAGTGAGTTAAAGGCCTTACCTGAAATAACTTTCAGAGAAAGGATGAGAAGATGAAGGGTGAAGGCAGATATGACTCATTCTTACAGCACAGTAGAAAAAGGTTGAATGTGGATTTAAGGTTTATTTCTTTTTTACTACATGATGTTTTAAAATTAACACTAGTGATTCAGGTTAGAAGAACATAGAAACCAAATCTTACCTGTTTGGTCTTAATGGAGAAAAAAAGAGAAAAAAGAAAATAACACAACGTTGAAGTAGACTTTTTGATACAATCTCAAGGTCAGCATATTCAGGCTTTGAAGGAAAACTTTGAATTTAATAGTAGTGCTTGGGGATGAATTTGGTGAGTGGATTTCCATGTAGCATGGCATGCTTTTTGGGTAGGACACATATCAAATCTTATACATATGACTGAAGAACATTTTTATCCTCGGCAAACATTTTTAGCTAGACCGCACTATATGAAGATGTGCACACAGAAATTTTTTTCCTAGCGTCATTAATCATTTAAAAAGTGTCATTGTCAAGAGGAAGAAAGAGATGAACTCTGATTGCTGTTTTTCATTAGTCTACAACAGAAGTCGTGGTATCCAGCTTTGCAGGTGTATGTTATCTTTTCTTTTAAAATCAGTAATAGTAACTTCTGTCTCAATATAAAGAATACAAACCCCTGAAGTGTGCTTGCAGACCTTTGATCAGCCCTAAATAGTAGTTTCAGACTGAAGAGAAATGTGCATACTCTGCTGTTCTGATTATCATTTGTATGCAATGTTTGTGAAGGCTGTTGTGTTGCCAGCTCTGAGGTGCACGCTGTGTTGTAAAAGCAATACATTCTAACTGAATTAACTAAATTGCATAAATCTAGCACTTTTAAACTTAAGAAAGTACTAATAGTTCCATAACAACGCTTTTTTTTTCTCCAGCCTCCCCATTCCATCCCAGTTATGTCCCATGCTAGAAACTGAGAGTTAGTCTCCTGATAAAAATTATCATGTTCAGCTTTCAAACTGTTGCATTTACCAACTGTGAGGAAGAAAATTCTCTTTATTAAGCTACCCTATTTCAAGTTTTTCCTTGTGATGGTAATCTCAATTAAGAGTTGTCCAAGACTTGAAGTTACTGACCTCTACAAAATGCTTTACATGAAGTGATGTGTCATCCAATATAACAGATGCATCATGTTTGCTGACTTGGTGCCTCTTCTGTACTTGGCAAGAGTCAGGCATAATAGTTTTACATTTATTTGATATTACCGTTACAGTCTTTTTTGTGTTTAATGGAGCAAACAGTATACTGGGGTAACATAGAGAACATAAGTTACTGTGAACTAAAGAGTGTATCCAGAATTGCTGTCTCTGTTGACCTGGGCTTTATGGTTCTCTTAACATAAATAAATTAATTAAAATCATTTCTCCAGTAGACCTTTCTGCCTGTAATGGGCTTTGTTTTCCTAGCTGCCTTCTGTACTCTTTGTTTTCATGCTCCTGTTAACAAACTGTTCAGCAGGGTCATCTACTCTTAGACCAGTAAGTTAGGCTTCTGTAATTTTAAGTGAAAATGAGCAAATCCAAACACTGTAAAAATGGAATTGACTTTACATTTCTCATTTCCTGACCTATGTTTTCTCTGGTGAATTTCTTCCTGCATTATGCTGTTGCAGTATATCTTAGGCAGGATTAGATTGTTCAATGTATAAACATTAAACAAGAATATAATCAGATTACATATATTTGGGTCAAAATTCCTTTTTACTTGATAGCTTGAGTAATACGGAACACAAGAACTGTCTGGAAGTACTTAGTAAATATTGTGAGTATTCAAGTTTATTTAATTGTGGGTAGCTTTCCAAAAATGTATTATAAGATGAACGGAAATTAAATTTGATCCAGAAGTTAAGAACTCAGTGAGTGAGTTTCATTGTCCTGTGTTATCCAGGTCAGATTGAGATGATCATAAAGATTTCTTCTGCACTCACTGGAAAGCCAGGAGTCTAGAAATTGTGCCAGCAAACTTTTGGCAGCTGAAATCAGTTCATAGTCTGGCCATCAGGGCAGGAGAAGCACAGGCCATGGTCTCTAGAGGTTGTGAGCCAAGACAAACAAAACCCAGTAACAACCACCAAAAAAATAACCCCCTTTTACTGTTTTCATACAAAATAAAAATATGTAAAATCAACCACTGAAAATCAGTTTAAAGAGACATCTCTAACAATGCTGACACAACAGTATGAGTGATATTTAGAGAAGTATAAGGAAGCCACACTTATTTTGGGGATTGAAACAAACAGAGAATAAATTCCCTCTTTCCCCCCCCTTCCCCTCCCTCAAGCCTTCTCCATGATCCTGCCAAAATAAGAGAGACTGTAATTTACCAGTTCACATGTAGGTACCCAGAATCTTGGCATTTCTCCAGCATAACTTGATCGGGAATTTTCCAGTAGACCTTCTGTAAGTGCATGCAGTATGGAGCAGAATCAGTGTGTCTGGCCTTCAGATACTCAGTGTAAGAAATTGTTAGAAAATTCCTCATTTTGTGAAAACTGTCATGAAGCACAGGGTAGCATGTGTATACATTAAAGTTTCCAGAATTACAGGAAATAAAGCAAGCACCAGTACCTCATTTGATTTCTTTTAAAGTACTTTTAAAGTGCCAGTAAAAGCAAATCTACATTTTGAAGATATGCCCAGAACAGATCTGTATGCAGTGTTCTGGATAACAAATTTCAGTTAATTCTTAATGTACATATGTAATGAAATAGGAATGTGCCAGTTTTGAAACTTTTTCTTTCGTTCTTCCCCTTCTCCCCCTTCCCTCACAGGTTACTGAAAATGACATTGTAATGGCAGAAAGGCTCTTTGGCATTCTGGCATATGTAGCGTCCTCTGACCTGCCACATTATCGCATGCTTTCATTACTTGGAGAATCTAGGTAAAATACAATAAGTGGAACTATAATTTGTCCAAAATGTGTTCTTTAATTCTTTTGCACACTATTGTGTTAAATTCTTTCTGGATGAAAAGATGAAAATTTTGCAAGTAACACGATAAGTTCTCTGCTTATTGCAGAAGTATTAGCATCTCCTGATTCAAGTAGCCAGAGGTTTTTCACAGAAGTTTTATGAAATCTGCTGAATAAGATTAAAAGGCTCATGAACACAAATGAACTGCTTGTTTAATTCTGCAATTGTATTGGTATTGGTGAAGATTTATGGACTTCGACGGTGAAGACCCTCGCTATTTTTAGTGAGTGTTTTATACGTGGTGACATATCACAGTTAACAGATTTTAGAGTTAGTGCTGTAAGAAAAAAGGTACTTAAATAAAACCTATTTTTTGTCTTCTGTAGATACATACGTAAGAAAAGTTTAAGCTGCAAGATTTCTTATTCAGGAGATGCTATGTGATATATGTCAAAAGTCAATTGTATAGAAGCAAATTGATGAAGGAATATCTACAGTCATACATGTTTTGAGTGACTTGAGGGTGCATTAAACTTGATGGCTTATAAAGTACATGGTCAAAGGGAGAAAATGTAAAAAACCTCACAGTCACTGGAAACATCTGCATTTAAAAAAAAGTTTTGATAATTAGGACTGTGAATCTCTTTATCTTTTCAAAGGAAGAAGCAGTTCCATTATCTGCTGGAGGGAAAGGGAAAGAAGTCTGGGATTGGGAGTGAGGAGAATATTGACAGCAGAAGAAATGGAGAGGAGAGCACAGCTCGAGCAATGTTGAATTACACAACAAAGGATTTTCATATGGAAAAGCTTGAGGTAAGTATATAATTGCAAAATATTTTCATCCTGTATCATATAATCTTAAACTACTAGTCATGGAATTTGTCTTGCTATCAAGTTTCAGTTTTGCAATTGAAAATGGTGGTTTTGAAATGTCACTATTTAACATATTTAAATGTATGATCAAACATTTTGTCTGATCTTTGCCAGAATACTGGATAATGGTCAGTTTCTGTCTTCAGTGAAGTGGTTCCTGAATATTGCCATAGTCTCAGAAATACCTTCTCACCTGCAAGCCTTGTATTTGTAACAAAATGTACGTGCATTAGTAAAATGAAAGTGAGCAGGGTTTTCTGCAAAGAAATACATATGTTGCAGATTTTAGGATTTTCTAATAGAATTAGAATGTCAGAAAAATATCCCAGAATGAATTCGCAAAGAATACTTTCAGACGAGACTTCCTAGGTTTTATATGTGATCAGGAAAATAAATATGTAAGAAATGTATTAGGTTTAATTAATAATGAAATTGCCAGCTGACTTGTTTCAGACAAGTGAATTAGTCACGCTTGTTTTAGTTTCTGTTTGTGATCTGCTAACATGCTTGCATGGGCAAAGGGAAATTATTTGCAGGGAGAACACACTTCTCTCAACCACAGTCTCCTTCGAGCAGTCATCATGAGTTCTAGTTATATGCATTCTGATTCCCACGTTTGTCCCTTTATTTGCTTTTTGTTTATGTGGAAATATATAAATCTTGTAGTGCAAGAAATTTAATCAAGTTCAGTAACCAATAAATTCTTATCACTTTGTGGTTTTGTTATCTCAGATCCATAGAGTAAAAAAGAGATAATGACTGCATGTGTGGAGAGATTAAATGAAGAATACAGTTTCAAAAGCTGGTATAGTAGCTCTTAAACTTTGAATAGTGCAGAATAAGACAGCGAGGCATTTCTCTTGTCCTTCACCATGGAACAAGCACTATAATAAAATAAAAGCTTGATAATTCTACAGTCCATTAAATACATTCATTGTTTTCCCAGCGCGGCAATTCACACCTTGTCCATTGTTATAGTGTTATGTATGTTGCAGCAGATATTATGGAATGTCCCAAGAGAAGAGTAAGATAGGCAGATGACTGATTCCACTTTCCCATCAGCAGTAAACTGACATAATAAATGTGATTGAATAAGTTTATTTCTAGGGATGACAGTCTGAGTCATTGATTAATAATTTTAGGACTTTAGATGAAACAGCTGGAAAGTATTTTCTCTGTTTTATCAGTCATTTAAGAAAACTTCTGTTTTGATGGCCTGAAACATGACCTAACATTTTTAACAGTGCCATAAATCAAACTGGTTAGATATTAGCTGTAATATAACTTACTGTTCAAAGCTTATTATGGCATTTTATAGAAACTCAGCAGAAACAGAGATTAATAGAGTAACTAAAATACAGATCTGGTAGTTGCAAAAAGGTTCAGGTTACTTCAGTATCTAATTTAGTACATCAGGAACCATGGACTTGTCGGAGTCCATCAGGTAACCTGTGAAAAGGATGCATAGTGGCATAATTTTCCGTGACAGTATATTCTTGTTAAGGCAGGTAGATAAATATATGCTTTCCAACTATTGTACTATAATCATGAAATTGTGTGAAGGGAATGGAGAGAAGGAAGAAGAGTAATATGGTCCTTATTTTCTGTAAATTTTGAATGCTATTTCAGAAAGCCAGAAAAATCATAATGCTGTTGAAAGGTATTTATGTGACTACTTAACAGTGGATTTCAGGTAAATTAATGAATGTGAATATGAATATTATGAGTGCAGTAATATTCTGCAGGCACACTCATAAAAAGGTGACTTAAACCCCCTGGTCCATGCAACTTAAAACCAACAGGAAGAAGTGTGCAGGGGTCTTGTTGCCTGCTAATCACTATGTTCTTTAGTTCATTGAATCTTTGTGGTTGTTTTGGGTTTTGCTCTTGCTTAACTTTTTTCTTCTTTGTCTTATGCAACATGTAATGGTTCTCTCATGCAGGAAATCAAGGAAAGAAAAACATTTTGCCAGACATACGTTGAGAACTTAGTGAAAGAAGCAGCTGACATCAATATGAAAAATGAGTCATTGCAGAAGCTCTGGCCTCAAATGTTCATTGAGCTTGTCAGAGATGCAGTGATAGAAATACGCAATAAAAATTCCTACATGAAACTCTGCTTACAGCGGATCATTGATCAAAACCAGTAGAGTCAAGGCATGTTGTCTTGCAAGCTTTTGGTTTCAGTATTCCATGATGTTTTACAAACTTAAGCCAATATAAAGTTACCATTGCTATGGCCTACTTCATGCCCCACCCCAAAGGGATGGCTTTAAATCTTAATTAACTCTTGATAGTTGTGAAATAAAAGTTTACTTGCGTACTGCTTTAATGGTTCTTCCTTGGCTAAAGTAATGAGATGGCATAGAAGTAACTTGGTGATTGTCATGATTTACTAAGTTCTTGTTTATTTTTTTGTGCTACCCTTGCTTCTGTAGTGCTACAGCATTTGCCCTCTGCCTGCCTTATTTTTTACTGCACACTTCTCAGTTGTCACCTTTTCAACTGTATGCTGCTGTTTAAAAAACAATCAAGAATAATAGTAGCTGGATTTTTTATGCGCAAAAGCTAATAAATTATTTTTACACCCTGACATTGATGAAGACCTTATTAATTGTTGTTTAATTTGTCATGTTATAGAACACTTTTTCACATGGATGCTATCACAGTGATTAGTATATCAACATTTAATGAGCCTAATCCTCAACTGAACAAATTGCCCAAACTTGATTCCAGGTGTTTTTCATTAATTTCATTTGTATTACTTTGTTTGAATATTATAGGCAAAACATGAGTTCAGGGTCTCCTCAAGCTTTATTTTTGTTCTGTTAAAACATGCTAATGATTTATTTTGTTTCTTGCTTAATAAATGATTAGTTTTTGAGGTTTTCCAAGGTCAAATGAGCTAAAATGCATGCATTACATTTGATAAGGAAACTGATGACTACTATTCAGTTGTAATTAATTTCTGTGACTGTGTGAAAATTTCATGTTATCAATAAAAATAAATTCTTCACTTTTGCCCTTCACAGATAAAGACGTACTGTGTGCAAAGAAAAGACTTTTCCTTAGTTCTGCCTGAAAGAGATGAGACACAGCTTGCCCCCAGATCAGCTGTGAATGGGTAGAAATAACACATTCCATAGTACAGTGACTTTCATTGTAAACACATTGTGATGCTTCTGCCTAAAAATTGAATTTAGGAACAAGTCCAGATGATTCCCATGACTAGTGTTCATATGCAGGTAGGAAGTTGTGTCATTTAAAGCTAATTTTATAGTTTTGTTGTATCTTAATTAAAAAACAATGCAGGCATTCGGTTCAAATTGATCTCATTGTACTTAAGCTCATTTATAAAGGAAATTCGGAAAGTAGTTTGTAACCAAGGAAAACTTCCTGCAAAGGTTTCTATAGTTCAGAACTAACTGTTGGTTTGTTTTTTTTTAAAAAAATGGACAATACTCTCTGGCAAAGCAGAGATGCAAATGCAGTTTAGTAAGTTTCTATGCCCTGAAAATAGCCTTGGATGAGTAGCATAAGTCAAGTGGTCATAGGTATTAAGGAGTATATAGTCTACTTGCATTTCGGTCAAGCTGGTTCATCTACGTTTTCCGAGAGAATCGATTTTCAGAGCATGTCACAAGTTAACCATGGCATGCGTACTATTGTCAATTTGAATTGAGTTATGTCATCTTCTAAAGCATACTTGCTTTTAGTTGCTTTTCAGTCTTTACAGAATTCAATGGAGATTAAGTCACTTAAATGAAAGGAAAATTTTAGAAGTCCTGAAGAAACTGCTCCAGGAGTTGACAGAACTTAATAAAGACAATCACCCCTCCAGGATTTCTGAACTGCTTCATGGAATTTGCAATAACATCAGGGTATTTGATAGGACTTTTTTTTACTTTCCATTGGAAAAATTGTGCTCTCAGGTTTTATGGGGCATTTTATTAAGGGAACAAATTAATACCCCGCGAAATGTGAGAAAAGGAGAGTTTACGTTATAGAGAAGTTTTTTGGATCTGTCAGTTCCTTTACATCATTTCTGTGCAGAGGGTGTGGGTGGAGCTATCCCAGCTTCTGCATGGGGACGGAAACCTCAGCAGCTGTCTGAAAGTACAGAACTCTCCTGGTGATGTAGCTGTAGCAGATGGGCCCCTTTTGAATCAGATTCAGCAGCAATAAAAGAGTGGAAAAAACTGTTTTGAAAAGGGTGGATTGGACTAGAGGAACAGGAAGTTCTCCGTGGTAAAATCTAGAGAAAAGCCAGATTTTCTGATAACGAGGCTTTAGAAGCATAATCCTGATTGGAGGCCTTTAGCTAGATTCTTGAAAAAATGAAGTGAAATGAATCAGAGGGTATTGACTGTGAGTTATAGAAACATCTCCTTAAAATCCTTTGTATTCCCAGTGGTCTGTGACTGCTGCCAGTTTGGACTTTTTTCACTAATAGCAGCTGTTTCATAACAGGATTGCTAAATGGCTGAAGTGAGAGTAGCTAGGCAGCCATTAGAAAAGAAGGAAAGATTAACGTTGGGCTGCTTACATACTTTTCACATAAAACCAGTAGGAAACAAGTGAATGATGGACTAAAGTGATGTTAGACCTGAGAGTAGATAGATTTTTTACCAGCTAGGTGATCTTAAAATGATTAGCGTGTTATATGTTATGTGTTCTTCAACATCTATCAGTTCCTACAGACTTGTGGGTTATGCTGTTGTAGTTGCTTATTAAGGATTTTCTGTGTCTCTAAAAATTTTATGGTGGTATAAGCATCAAATGCTTAGATGTTCTGAAACTTAAGTAGTACATCTATAAATTCTCTGTGGTTGCACAGATAAATAGAGTTAAAATGGCCATTTATTTTGAAGCTAGGTATCTTTGAATAAAACCTTCCAGGCCGAAAGAAGTTATATTTTTCTGCTTCCAGACCATTTACAAAGCTACATAAACCTGAATTTTGATATCGTTAGTATTTCATTGGTGTCCCATCCAAGATGGATTGTTGTGATATCACATAGTCTTTCTGCACAGGACAAGAGCTGTTACTTTAAAAATTCTGTATGTTAAGTAGATATCATATAAGGGTTAAAAATATATTGGTTTGACCTTTAAGTCTTTTGAAAACTTTTTTCCATCGATCTTTTAATTATTTATACAGATTCCTTATTTTCTGAGACAAATTTCCACTATGTCCAGACCAGGGCAGATAATGATGTATCTCTGTTTTCAGTTTCAGTTTAGCTGTATCGTGCATGAAGGCCCCATTTTGTCATGGAGAGTCATTGTTTATTACGCAACTGAAATTTGATCTTCAGTAAGGAGACTAATGAAAAGCTGTATTTCATACACTCCTTTTGATACAGGATCTGAAAAAGTAATAAAACTTCAGATATGCCGCCACAGTGGAACAAAGGGAGAAGTAATTCACTTGATGCAAACCGAAAGCTAATCCTGTCAGTTTTGAGGAAGAAAGGGTACTTGGAAAAAGTTTTAACTGAGCATTTTAAAGTAAGTAAAACTGCTCTGCTGCCTGAGACCAAGTGTTAGATCTGAATCTGGAAATAGTTGATATAGATCAGTGATTTAAAAGTGAATACCTTGTTCCACTGCTACAAATGGTCATATTTTTAGTATGGAATGTCTTTAATAATATTAACAACAATAATAATAATATGTTAACCTATTAAAACACTGGCCATCTGCAGATTAAGTTAGGCTGTTGTGCACACACGTATGCCTTCTGCAAATTTAAGACAAGTGACTGTGTTTACAGCCTGCAACTCTGATAAAAAAAATGACAAAAACTGATTCTTTCAGCTGTTACTTTTTAACATAGTGGCATATCAGGATGAAATGCTTTTTGTTAGTTTATTTAAAGAAGCTGAGGCAAATACTTGCTGGTTTGTATCATTAAGCAACATTCACAAAGATGTGATTTAGCTTGGGAGGTCAGTGTACTTATTCAAAAGCACAATAACAGCTTTTTTGTTTTGATAGGGAAAACAGACTACTTGAATATGTTTTCTGTTCCCACATCATACAAACTCTGCTACATCTTGAAGTCCACTTTGAGTGAAATTATTTTTCTCTTCAGTTTAAGCTGGAGGCATCAGTCTTTTGGGAATTTTTAAGACTTGGTGTTCTGTTACACACATGTAGACCAAGGATGGGGAAAAGAGACCTCTAGCTATCACTTTGCTCTATGGTGTGATGAAGTTGCTTTTACTCAGAAATCAGTATGAGCTGTTTGATTTTTGCATACTAAAAAGTAGGGAGTGTAGGCTACACAGAACTTTAAGCAATCAAGAAAGGCTAATTGGTATCTGCTTAAACATATCACGTCAGAGATGTATTTTTTTCTGAGCATGAGCTCAGGACATTGAATCTAAGGGAGTATTTATACAACCCAAGTATCTAGTTTCATTGGCTAGCTTTACTAGGCTCCTCTCAGGGGAAGAAAGATAAGCTCATCTGGAGGAACTGTTGTCTCTATTTACTGTGGTGAAAACAGCATTTCTTTACAAGCTGTGTGTTGGACCTCATATGCTATACTTGTGTACAGCTGTGGTGGACAGATGCTTCTGCTTATTTCATCAAATGTCAAGAAGGCCTAGTGAAGAGTCAAGAAGTCTTAATGGGGGAAAAACTGACTCTTCTCCAGTTTAGAGCTGTTTGGCTTGATAGGGGCTTTTTCAGTGATAGATTCAATGAAAGAAATCTAAGTGACATGTATAGAGCTATTCACGCTAATAAAAATTGCTGAGTTCATTGATTAGCTATTATATTACACTTAGAAATTATGTTGTGAGACAATATGTGCTGTGGTTTGTGCTTTATATGGATATGTAGCACACTTGCTGCCTATTTGGATTATACTTCAGTGATCTATGTTTTCTAATAAAGTAAAGAAATAATTCTGAAGAATGGTGAAAGAAACCAAGAAGACAGAATACAGCTTTCTTTCACTTTCTAATTTGGCACTAGCAGTAGAATATATTAGCCATCACTGTGCACTCGCAGCCCAGAAGGCCAACTGTATCGTGGGCTGCATCAAAAGAGGCATGACCAGCAGGTCAAAGGGGTTGATCCTGCCTTTCTGCTCTTGTGAAACCCCACCTGGAGTACTGTGTACAGTTCTGGGGTCCTCAACATAAAAAGGATGTGGAACTGTTGGAGGGCCAAGAGGATGATCAGGGGACTGGAGACAGGCTGAGAAAATCGGAGCTGTTCAGCCTGGAGAAGAGAAAGCTGTATGGAGACCTTGTAACAGCCTTCCAGTCTGTGAAAAAGGCCTGCAAGGATGCTGGAGAGGGACTCTTCATTAGGGACTGTAGTGACAGGACAAGGGGGAATGGATTCAAACTTACACAAGGGAAGTTTAGGTTAGATAAAAAGAAAAAATACTGTGAGGGTGGTGAGGCACTGAAATGGGTTGCCCAGGGATGTTGTGAATGCTCCATCCCTGGCAGTGTTCAAGGCCAGGTTGGATGAAGTCTTTACGTGATTTAGTATGTGGTGTCCCTGCCTGTGGCAGTGGGTTTGGAACTAGATGATCTAAAGGTCCCTTCCAACCCTAACTATTCTATGATTCTATGAACATTTATTACAGTGACTTTGCATTCTTCTAGAGACTGCATGGGAACATATGGAAGCTGGAATGTATAAAACCATGGTAAAAGACATAATTCCTCCCTTAAAGAAATGAGAATGCAAACCTCTCTAATGCTGTGGCAGATACTTGTGTTGTTTTGTTTTCTTTTGGGTTTGTTTGTCTTTTAAATGACCAATTAAAAAACACTAATGCTTCCATGTCAATGCAGTAAACGGCTAAGAGGCTTTGTTAGAATTTTCAACATATTTTTAGAGGTTTTGTTTCTTTTGTCTTCAATATTTATCTAATTGACAGCCACATAAGCAGAAACATTATGTTGTATGTTCAACAGTTGTAACAATGCTACTTGCTTTATTACAGTTGGGGCCTTAGTTGTCCCTGAGGGTCTGTGTCTGGATTAAGAAGTAATCAGCAAAGCTTTTTTTTTTCCTCTTTTGCCTTTTAAAGCTGGATACCCAGTCATTCTGTCAGTGGTGAATAAATGTGGGAGTCTATAGCCAATGATATTTTTCTGTGTGAATTGCTGACACTTTTAGATGTAACTGCAGATATTGAGCTCTATCTGTTGTGTATTACCGTTATTCAGCAAAATACATGCTGCATACAAAGTACATGCTTGCGTCTAATCACACACTTGAATATTTCCATATTATTTAGGATTTTTAGGACTTGTTATAGCCAAACATATTTTTTTAATTTTTTTTTTCCTGAAGCAGTACATGAAAGGTTAAAGGCAACATATTAGTTAAGCATGTTTATTACTTTAAGTCTTTGGTTCAGATGCTGTTCTATTTTAAAGCCTATTGTAGATTTAACTGGACTTAATATCTCATTGAAGACAAATATTGATAGAACCATAGTTAGATTATTCCAAGTATTATGAGCATTTAAAGGCATTCTTATCGATCAGTTCTTTTCATTTATTAATGTAAAGTATGAACAGTTATTAACATGAGTAATTTAATTTACTGCAATAATGAATGTCACCTCAGCATACTGTTCAATATTTGATGATGGACTGCAAAGTAAATTGCTTTGCAAGAAGAGTTTTAGTCATTTGTAAACCTCTGAAATTGCACATATGGGTAAACAAAGGTGTAACTAAAAATGGAAATGGAGAGCTTGTTTCATAAACTGTAGACCCAGGGGTTGATTTGGTTTTCTTAATTAAAAAGTGAGTGATGTAGGTCTTTACCGCTTTTCATCACCCCACCCTGCCAAAGTAACTTACTGTCAACTATACTTTAAAGATGCTGTCGAGCCAAGTCTAAACTTTATTAATTTTTTATAGGTTGAGTTGCTATATGAGGGTGACTGTTCTCCTGGTCCACAAGGATTGTGTACAAAGCTTTATTTATGCTGCTTTATTTAAGTGTTATCGTATGTCTCTTCTGCAGATGTAATAAGGCAAGATTTAAATGGAAATTGACATGTTGCTGAAAATTCTAAAATGTATTTGCATTGATTTATGCTCTTTATTAGGATGCATAATCAAAAAAGGAAAATTTAAACTAGGTAAACTGTGTGAGTAAAAACTCTGATGCTGTTGAAGTTGTTGTAAGATTGCCAGTGATTCGAGTGACTGGGATTTCACACGTGGCCTATCTGCAAGGTGAGAATTACCCTAACCATCCTCTTTTTTTTTTCTATCTATGGTGATGACAGCAATGCCTCAGCTGGTTATTTAGATTCTATGCAGTCTGGAGGAAAATAGACACTACTACAGTCTGAAACATTTGATTTGTTTTAGATCTTTTCAGTGCCGTGGAATTGCTTTTTCATTTTTTTTCCTCCCCTGTTCGGATAGTCTAGGCAGTGATCCATATGCTAAGGTCTGCAAGTCTGAAATGGTATAAGGAAGTTCCATCCTTCCCTCCTGTTGTCTGCTTTCTGCTCATGCAATTAAACCTAATGTTTTCTTTCATGCCACTAAGTAACCATGGAAGTAGCCCACTCCACGATGAACAAGCATGCTTATTACTTGGGTTTGGGGTAAAATTTTAGTGTCCTAGATTTCCAAAATGAGATGCGTACACCAAGTCATGCTAGACTTCAGTGAAATCTAGATCAGTAGGTGCTTTTGTCACATTTGAAAAGGTCTTGAGGTCTCAGGTTCTCTCCTTTCTGATTTTGAATACATGTCTTGCTAAAAGAGGAATGTGGCATGGTTGTATGGATAGAGTGAGAGACTGAATTGGGGTAGACATTGGTAGGCAATAGATAACTGCATCTTCGCTCAGGCCATTATGCTAGTGTATGCATGTGAGTAGTAAACAAACGTTGCAAAATATGTCCAATATTCTTGGTGACGAGGTAGAAATATGTGTGTTATTTTTGTTATTTTGATGTAAGTTTATGTGAGTTCAATTAGACATAACCATTTCTGGTGGTGAGCTGACAGATTGCAAGGTAACTGCTGTCTCATATACAGTGATTATGATGTGGGCAACTACAAACAAAGAAGGTCGTCTGAAGATAGTATTTGTAGTGAACAGATTTTTTATATGTTCTGTAGATTCCTATTCCCTGTGTTTTCAGTTTTCTTTAAAAGAAAAAATAAGTGCTTTGCATCTTTAAAGAAAAAGTGAGTTGCATTGGCTGAAAATTACTTCCGAGATTCTAAGAACTCTTTAGCTTTGTTGTTGACGTTTTTTAAATTGCATGAATCTTGATCTGGTTGGAGAAGAAACCAAAGAAGGAACCACAGGTGATCTGAGAAAGTTGACTTGGTTACTTGCTCTTTCTGCTTTGTTGGTACTGAACTTTTGTCCTTGCTTGATGATCCTAGCTGTAGGCTCACTGTCAGGGATTAACTAGAGGCTGTGTTAGGAAAGTATGCTAATAGATCTAGGTGTGCTCAGGACAGGTTCCAAATATTCTTCAATATGGTATATTCATGTTGCCCATTTAAGGTGAGTCATGTATTTTTATGTCTTCCATGAATACCTCACTGCAACAATCTTTGTCACTTTGCTGGCACAAACAGTACTGAAACAGTACTAAAATTACCATTTCAGTAATACGTATCTTGATATGTGATTTATGAATGTGTTTGAGGTCTTTCAGTATGACAGATTAGTGTCAATTGTAAAGATTCTCATATTGAAGAATATTTAAGACATCTGTGCAGCCTCACTGCTGACTAGCTCTCATTTTTTTATTCCAGAGAAACCTTTTTATAAAATACACTTGTCAAACTCATCCAAAATGGTATAAAGAGGCCACAGGATAAAAAAGCAGTGCCTTGGAGAGGCTCATCCCTGTTGGCCTTCATTTTAACAGCAGCAAAAGTAAAATAAAAAACACTTGGTTGCATTAGATATCTGGTAATGAGCTGACAAAGGTGTTAAGGTAGCCAGGTGCTGTATATCTCATCTGTAATGTATGTTAAATATTGGGCAGCTACAGAGAATAAGGCAGACTTGTATATTTTTAGAGGTGTGAGAACTGTTGTGGGAAGCCAAATCCTTCTATATTTCTCCTTCCCTACTCCCCTTAGGAGGCTCACACTTTCCCCACCCTTTGTTTCTAAGCTCTTAGTGTATTTTGTTGTTATTTAAGGAAAATATTATCAGCATTACTTACAGCTTCAGCGCTAGGTCCAACAGAAGACGGGCACAGGTAACTTTTTCCTTTTCCTCATCTCTACACTGGGAAACAGCTACAGAGAGGCTGTTGCTTAATGAGTATTAGTTATTGGTGTCAAGCTAAAGTGGCATAAATGTGTTAACGTGGAAAGGCCAAGAGGAAGCATGCTAGGGGTAGGGGCACCTGTCAGAGAGAAGCAAAGGTAGTTCTAGCACATGTGGTGCTGGATTCAGTGGGATATTTTCTTCCCCTGGCACTTTTCTTTGAGGTTGAGTTTTGGGATTTTTTTATTGCTCTCATTTCAATTGAATCAGCAGATGAGACAATCTGTTACTTGGCTGCCACTAACACAGATATTACTAAGTAGAATTTTCACCTGTAACACTCAGAGGTCAAGTATAACCTGGATTTTTTAGTTTTATTTTTTAAACTATTCTGCCTTATGTTCTAAGGAGAAATCATGACACTGTTTTTTATTGCTCATTGCACCTATAGAATGAGTGGACTTTGTGATAAATGAAATGCATTGAAAGTAGGTATTTTTGTGGGAGCTTACATGCTAAATATTTAACATATCTTGAAAATATTTGCTGATTTAGAGAACTCTTTTGCTGTGGTTTCTTTCATTTGTTTCAGAATGCAGTCAATTCAGTGATTCCTAATCAGAAGCATTTGGAAGTCTAGAACAGGATTGCCAAAATATTGCTTTTGGTCTCATAGTATTTTTATTTTTTATGGCAATTTATGTTTCAACTGAAAATCTTGTAAAACCTTTGGTCAGTTCCTGGAAATTGTCTGTAGCAGCTCAATTAAAAATTACTTCAAGAATTTGGCTGATTTTTTGGGGTTTTTTTTCCTATTTTGGACAATGTTTTGTAAGGCTTAACCCTTCCAAAGGCAGTTTTGTGATGTGCTCAAGACAATTTCTTTCATAAAGTGTATTTTCTTCAAAAGGTTTTACAGAATGTTCTTGAGATTAACTTGATGAGTATAGCTGTTTATCTTGGTTTAAGTTTGGCTTAAAATGGTACGATGTCAGATTCTGTTTGGCTTTCCTTCATTCTAGCGTTGTGTGATGACATCAGTCTTCATATCAGAGAGAATTAGAGCTTGAATTCTTGGCAAGAATGATGATACTGGGATCAGGGTTTTTTTGAGTAAACTCCAGGGTGATCTCCTGGAAATGAATACCAGTTACTTGTACACAGCAAAACCAAGCAGCTACGTGCAGTTTGTTTATTGGGGGCCAGTAAAGGGTTTTTTTGTTTATTTTTAAGGGTTCTTGGCAAATCCGCATCTGTTTTCAGATCTAAGAAATGAGTACCTGTGTTAGTAGTAAGTTATATCACTCCTGTCCTAGGAGGAGATTGGAAAAACTGTGATTCTTGCAGCTGCACCTAGAAGTTCAGGCTACCTTATGATCATGCATAGGTGAAGGAACTGGTTGATTTTGTGGTTGGAATGGAGATCAAGAGAAAACCATCTAAAAATCTGTAATTTAGGTCTTACTATTTTTATCTGAGACTGTATTTAGGAGGGGATTAAGAGTGGATGTGTGGCAAAAGTGGAGGAGTGTGGGCTATGAGATAGGGAGGGACTGTAATGATAATTTCCAGTCGTGAAATATGATTTTTAGAAGTGCTTTTTGTAGAACATGGGGGATTGGGCAAAGCAGCTGCCCCTGGTGCAGCCTTGTGCTGTGGAGCAGAGGAAAGCCTGTGGCGCTGCAGCTGAGTGAAATAGAGGGCTAAACACAAGAGTGAGCTGGAAGCCAGGATTGCAACTTTGATTTCAGGCCTGTAGAGCTTGGCAGGTCACTGTAATTTTCAGTTAGAAGTATGTGCACCCCAACCTCAATGAACATTGATCTTATCATAACATTCTTTAACTGTTCTCTTTGGTTGCTCTCCCAATTCATTCCAGAAAGCAGCTTTCAGGAAGCTGTTAGAACAGGGTGCCTCTGTCATGTGTCACATCAGTGATTCAGATCACTACTGAATGTTTTTTACTGCTTTATATACACTAGGAACTCCTATTGATCACTTTATAAAATACCAAAGAGTATGTTTATCACATTAATACCTATCTCAGTTTAGAAAGGGTAGGGCCCTTTACAAGAAGCATTAATAATCATTACTACATGATATCTCTTTCCTGGTACTCCACCAGAGACATTGCCAGGCAGCATTGTGTCTTATGAAAACAGTAACTGCACAAATTTTAATGCAGATCTGTGCTACCAGTCATCATTGTATATTCTAGAGGAAGCAGTTGCTTGCTTACTGCTATTAAAGGGTTAATAAAATTCTTGAAAAGTGTTTTCTTATTTCTGTTCTGTGTTAGAGCAGATAAACGCTAGAGAAATTCCAGCTGGATGAATTGTTCTGCTGGAGCAGCAGCCATTTGCATCTGCTGCCTCTGCTGGGAAAGTGGCACATCATTTCTGCAGAGATAAAAGGTGTCATCTAAGATAAAGTTCCCGTGGTCCAGATTTGAAAAGCACTGAAAATGGATGGGAGGTGGTGGGTGACAGCAGCTGGGTATCGATATCTTTCCTCGGTGCTATTCAGATAGGAGCAGAAAACGTTTTATTGGCAAATATGATGTACATGTGTATCTACTATATTGTCCCCTTGCCAGACATGTAGCCGGGAAGGGTCCAACCCAGACACCTATTTCTGTTTGCTGGGGAGAAGTCTGTAGTTTGAGCTGGCTTATCAGTGTCTTAAGGATAGAGTAGAACCACTCATCTTTTAATGTTGTCTGGGAGGCTCATATGCTAACCTGCCAGCAGTTCAGTGCCAAATGTCTTCCTCATACATGGGATTTAAGCAGATAGTCTATTATTTCAGGATTCTCTCAGAGATTATTATTTTGCTGCCCTCAAGTAAGGCATGCTTGCAGAACCTGTGCAAATTGAAGGCTTCCAGTCTGAAAAGGCTCCTCAATGATTTTATGTCTTGCAAAATCAGAGACAGACATGCACAGAATCTTCACACTGGCCTAAATAAACAGATCACTTTACAGAAAATGGTGTTACACCGTTATGCCTCTCCCAAATAGTTAAAAAAAACCCAAGTATTTTCTCTGGCAGCACCTGAGCTTTAGGCTTTTTTTATCTTTCAACTTCGCATTTTTTTGATTGATTTCTTTATATTCACATCAACATCTATTCATGCTGTATTGCAGTGTGGTCTGACCAACAATCTGGATATAGAGACAAAAATCTTTAGTCTTAAACCATCTTTAACCAAGCTAGTAAGAGATGTATATTTTCATCCTGAAATGTGGGGTTGTCCATGCAATATATTACAGCAGCTTTGTCTCAAGGCTTCTGGAAGTTTCTAGCACTAAAGAAGCTACTTCACTGGTCTTGAGTGCTGCTAGTTCTTTTATGGACCTGCAGCTAAAATCAGTGTCCAACACATACCAATATTAATCTTCTAATCCAATGTACCTGCATGCAACAGGGAATGGAATTAGGATTACACAGAGTTACATAAAGCATGCTGCTGCTGTGTACAAAACTTTATCCTTAGAATTGTACTGCTGGAGAATGCAGCTGTTCTTTGCATTGCTGAAATTTGGCTGGCTCTGCAGCAACATCCAGGCCTTCTTGAATGCTTTGTGATAAAAATACCACACTGCTAGTGCTCCTGCTTTTGTTATTAGTGGAGGTGCAAGTACTTAAAAATACTTCTTGCTTTTACAAGAACTTAGGCACAGACAATGCTGCAGAGAACTCCTTTCTGTCTGTGTCTCATTTGCTTGATCCATATCTGGAATTGAAAAGGGCCAGGAGGATCCCACCTAAATAAATCTTTAAGACTTCTGTGATGTTCCCTCAGTCTCAGCTTTGATATTCTTTCTTTAAGGAAAGTTAGGCCTTCGCTGTTTTTGTAGCAAAGAAAACCTCAAAAATGTGAAGGCAGAAGTTTACAAAGAGCTTGGAAAGCAGTGGGAGGTATGAACTGTTGCCTTTACCTCTTTTGGGTGTTAGCTCAAATATTCAAGTGGTATCTAACCATGTAGGTTAAGTATTTTTTTTCCTAGAAGAGAGTGAAAAGACGAAGAGACCACAGAGCTTCATGATGTCGGATGGGAGGTGTCTCATTTTGATGGCTTAAGCTAGTGGCATTATGGGAGTTGCTTCTGGTCACTGGAGTTAAAAAGTCCAATATTAAGCTTCAGCAAGATGAGAACCAGGGAGTGGAGCTGATAGATTTTTGGCAGCTCTGAAGTGTAGTTTATCCTGTAGGAAGAAATTCTGTCTGCCTTCACCTACATTGCTTCTCTCACTATTATTGAACAGGAAAGCATTAAAACACTTTCGAGGCTAAAATGAGATGCTCCTTCCTGAAGTCCTGAATGCTTACTGGTTGGTTATTGGCTTAGGGGTTTTTTGCCCTATCACCTTCTTCAGTTCTTTTTCCTTTAATAAACTCAGTTTTGAACCTGATCAGACAGATGCACACCAATCTGTGGATATGGGAGCTGAAGAAGGTAGAAGCAAGCCTCTTTATGAAGGAGAAATTACATCCACATTACCTTGTTTGGGTCCAGTGCCACAACTGATACTTTAACTTAATGGAGTTAAGGACTCGCTAGATGTCTCACTGCAGTGGTTCAGGTTTTTGCTGTATGCAGGTTTAGCATGCTGGAACCATGCTGTGTTGTATGCACACATCAGGTACATACTTTCTCTACAAAGCTGCCTACCCAAAGCAGAATTTGAATGTCAGCAAGAGATCTTACCTGTAGAATGGGGGTTAGGTTCTTTCTTATAACTTAGGTCAGCAAGATACAGAGTTTGTGTTTTATTACTAGGAACAGAAAAATGTCATTCTGTTACAAGCATTTTAAAACAAAACAAATTTTTTTTTTTAACAGTCATGCATAGTGTTTGGATAATGGTATTTTAACAGTGTTAGGAATTCTAACTGTCACAAATTAGGCTCAGTAAGTACTGAATTCATATTTCCCTAAAATCGCTTGTTTTGTATTCTGCAGAATCACATGGAACTTTATGACTGCTTAAAATCTTAGTTACTGTTTTTAAGTTCTATGCTGTGTACACTGCTATGCTAAACCTGTACCTACCTATAGAATAGTCTATGGTTAGTTTTCATAGCTGTGCAAACTGCTTACCTGCTAGTATTGGTGCACTTTTTTGTGTTTTACTTTTCTAGAAGCAAATATGTTAGAAGTGTATAAGCCTGCTTCCCTGAATTTCATTCTCTGTTTTATTAAGTGTTTCATTTTGTGCATACAGTTTTGTCTCACTCCACCCACCTTTCTCAGTCCGTAACATTTATCAGAAGCCTAGTAAGCTAAAAAATCTGAAAGAGTTTACCCTGTCTTATCTACTACACTATCCGCTATGCTTTGATCATATAAGTAAAGAGGAGACTACCTGCGTGCTTGCAGCAGCTTTATTTATTTGATGCATGCAGTCAGTCTGAAGTCACCTTTGGATCACTTCCACATTCAGACTTGTCTTTGTACAAATAAGAACTGCTCTGTTGTGGGAACTGTCAGTCTATACCCTCAAATTTTTTAAGTGAAAGGGCATATTTTATAATGCTAGAAATTTAGGCTGGGACAAACAAACAAAGAAAATGAAAATTCAAAGCCACTTTTAAAAGTTTTTTCTTCTTTGCCCATCACGCCTCTACAAAGGGACAGAAAAAAAATTTTTCTTTTTGAAAAAGTAGGCTTTAGCCTAGATAGTCACAAGTTAACTAAAAGCCTATCTTTATGTTCCCTTCTGCCATCCTTTTTTCAGAAGCTGAGTGGGTAGATGAATACTTCTGTTGTGTGTAGGTACATGCATGTTCATGCGTGTGTTTGCATGTACGCTTTTGTATATACTGTATATCAAATATTTGTACAAAGTAATTACTACCAACAGGAAGTGCAGTTGTGTTTTTCCCAGTGATGTACATTCTAGAGCAACCCAAATCTATCATATAAAGTAGTAGGTCATAATTCTGAGCAATTTCTCTCATGCCAAAGACAAATTGACACTTTTATAGCAAAGATAGGACACTTACTGGTTCAGCAGGTATCCCAACCTTTTATTAGGTGGAAGCAATGAAACTTTGTCTTATGATTTTTTGAATCAGTCACAGTTGGTTGTCCCGTGAGTTTTATACAGATCTGCTATAAACATCCTAGTTTATTTTTTTCATTGATAAGTGGAAATATAACTCACACAATACTCTTAGTGCAAGCCTGCAGGAGCTCAATTTTCTTCCACTCATTATTTACACTTAAGAATAATAAAGCTGCCACTGTTGCACTAAATGCCATTTTATATCTTTTGTAAGGAGAAATCCACTCACTGGAACTATGTTGATTGCATTTAACCTCTGTGGAGTAAGTTGGTTTACATAGATAAATCCTGTTTCTTAGAAAACACTTTATGTTTCACCCTGGCTATTTTGCCTGCCTGTGTCAGCTATAAGGATATTGTGAAAAAGAGAGTTCTGATAGGAAATACACTCCCATTAAGTAGTTTATTCTTCAAATGATAATACAGTTGAATACATTTTTGAAATTGATGTAGAATTCAATTTTAAATAATAAATCTCGCTCTATTTTTTTTTTACTGTTGTCTTTCATAAAGACATGCACTAAGTATTGCCATAAATATGAACTTCATATGTGATCTGAAGGTCATTTCTAACCCTAACTATTCTATGATTCTGTGATTCTTTGTGTCTGTACTTGGGTCACATTTCAACAAAGGATTTATGTGAAAGTTTTTGAAGCATGTACTTACATATTGCAGTAAGTGCTTTTAGCCGAGCCTGACTTTGTGCGTGTTGTTGAGTTAGGACCCTGTTAGTGATATTAGTAGCAATTTAGTCTTGCTTAGTGAGATTAGAGTTGCATTCTCTACGCCTTCCAGGTTGAGAGGGGGATAGAGATTTCTTCTCTTTTCAAGTTTGAAACCATGAGAGTGAGAACATTTTCTTTGGTCATGTTGGAGTTTAGTTCATTTCCTTAAATTTATGACAGTTCTTGAAGGAAGACTTTTTTTTTTCTTTTACTTTGTTTAGAACCAGGGGCCAAGCAGTTGCAGAATTCAATAATCCAAGACAGGGTTATTAAACAGACATGCGAAAGGCTTTTTAGGACACTGGAACAGACTCAGCAAAATAGAACATTTGGTGAAAGGAAGAGGAAAACTAGTTTTGCCATGGGATGTGGGACCACACAAGAGGAGAATGACTGTAATATGCCACTTAGAAGATATTTTCATTTTCTTGAAGGCAAGTATGGTGACTTTAATGTGTATACTTCCACCATTCTACAGTTCTTTCTTTGATTACATTATAAATCGTAGAATCATAGAATAGTTAGGGCTGGAAAAGACCTTAAGATCATCTAGTTCCAACCCCCCTGCCATGGGCAGGGACAGCTGCCACTAAAACGAAGACTGTCCAACCTGGCCTTGAACACCACCAGGGATGGAGCATTTACAGCTTCCCTGGGCAACCCATTCCAGTGCCTCACCTACTTCTGTTTACTGCTTCTTTTTATCTCAGTGTGATTTTTCTATCTCTTTTTCATGAAAAAAAAAAAAAAAATCTGTCTCCAAAATTGGAGCAACATCTTCCATGAAACAACTAGCAAGGAGAGAAGCTTAGCAGGCAATACATTTAAGACTATACACCTAAACCTGTTATCAGTCAACAGTTGTTTGAGCCTGGTAACAGAGTGGAAAAGGCATGACCTTGCACATTTTGTCTTAAGTAAGTGTGATTGCTCAGCAGGATCTCCCTCAGTTCACTGTTGGTTCTCAGCTGTTTCCAAATTCTTTATTCCAGAGATCCTACATGAAAAGTTCCAAGCAAAGTTTCAAGAAGTGTTAAGTATGTATATTCTTTTTCAGGAGGCTTAAAGAAATGAATGAGAGATAGTGCCCTTTTGGAAAGCTAGTAAATGGGTAACTTCTGCCAGTTCCTGGAGATCAGGAAAAGGTGAAGTAGCAGCACAGTAATTTTGATCTGTATCTACATGTATGCATGAGAACCTGCAATCTTCATAAAAGCCCTGACCCAAAAGTAAAAGATTAAGTTTGTCTTTGCGAAGACGGTAAGGTCAGATACTGAGAAGAAAAAGAACCAAAAAGAAGAAAAAACACCAAAATCCAAGCAAACGAACAAAAAAACCACCACCAAAACCAAAGTCAGTCCTGAAATTCTGAGGTCAGTTCCATAGATTTTAAAATCATTCATTTTTGTCTGCAGTAGAAAGGTCCAGGTAAGCCCTGTTGCATTTTTTCCCCCTTACGGGACATGAAATTCACTGTACAAGATAAATGTATTTATTTGATTATTCCCTCCTCCCTTCAAAAACTGCTCATCTGTTTGTTGTCAAAGATTCGCTTCCTCATCCAAATGCTTACCTTGCAGGGCCTGGAGAAGTATATTCCATTTACTTACTTTGTGCCAGGGAATCTGGAAAAGGTTCTTTGAGGTTTTGTCTTTGTTTTGTTTTGGGGATTTTTTGTTGTGTGGTTGGTTTTGTTTGTTGTCTTTTTTTTTTTTTTAATGAAAAAGGGTGTGAAAGAAGAGAAGTGGGGTGTAGAGGAGTCTTGTAAAAATGCAGTTGGATAGATTCTAAAAAGTTAGAAAAGTTTTCCCCTTAAACTGTTAAAATATTCTTGTAGCTTTTCTTTAAAAACATAAATACATGTGCACAAACACTGGTGTGCTTAATACTGTAATAGTAATGTCTTTTCCATGTCTTTCCATAAGTTTGGCTATCTTATAAAACTTGAGATTTTTTACAGGGTGGAAGGAGTAAGAAACTGGGTAAGAAGCATGTTAGATGCTAGCACCTTTTTCTCTTTCCTTTTACGCTTGGAACGTTTTGTTCAGCAGCATGCACGTCTGTGTGATTTCACTGACTGCTGCCTAGGCAATGGCAGGTTCTCCAGAAATCTTGATTCTGTTCAGGAGGAAGCTGTCCAAGCGTACTGGGAGCAGGGCTAAAGGCAGCCTATGAACACGTAGGACCAAAACATCAGAAGGCTTTTGGAACATTTCCTTGGAAAGGTTTGAATGCTGCAAATGCTAGACTTGGGGATGAAATGACTTGGAGCACTGATCTCAGTAAGAACGAAGTAAATGGAAAATTATTTATGTGGGAGACTTAACGTGTAACTAAATGTGTAATTAAAAATTTAGAGGTAACTTTTCTTTTTTTAAACAAAACACTGTTCTGGTTGGAGCCAAGCAATAGTTTGGGTAACTGCTAAAGATTTACAGAGCATTTTTCTTGGCACTGGGTAGTAGTTTGTTATTCTCAAGCATAATGACAGTTGTTCATAACACCAGGAGTCCTTTTGCAACTACTACTCTTGTTGCTTGAGACAGAACAAAGATCGGACAAGCATTAGAGAAGAAATTGAGAGAGCAAAAATAATTGTTTAACTCCGTCATTCCCTTGAAAGGTACACAAAAAACCCTTGTATTTCAAGTGTCTTGGAGACAGAGCTGAATCCATTTATGCATCATGATGGAATTTGTGCTTTAAATGTCTCTAATACTCTTGATAGAGGTTTTAAAGGAATAATTGTGAAGTGAACATGTAGGGACTGCTGTGAACATACCAGCATTTTTGAATGTTGCAGGTATTAGTGTGAGACATTCCGGAAGCTATGTTCATTAAGTATCTGTGGCTTGTGACTGCAAGGGGACACCAGCTGCCCTTTCTTCTCCTACAGTGCCAGTTGTACCACACTTTAAGTTTCGCAGTATTTAACATTTCAATTCCAAATTCAGTGAATTACTCTTAAATACTTTAATATCTTATTCATGATTACTCACTAGTTGCATTGCCAAAATGAGAGAAGAGCCAAGTATTCTTTCTCATTATCCCATAGTTTAGCCTTTACACTGCACTTACTGCTTTCATTAGTAATTGCCAAATCCTCATCTTTTTTCGAAGCAGGCAATTCCTTGAATAGAATTATACTTGATGATCTTCTATAGAGATACCAATATTTGGTACTGCTGGTTCAGTTCCCAGGGGTCTGATAGTACTTAGTTGAAATAAGATAATAATTTTAGATTAATATCTGAAAAAAAAAATTCTTATACTTTTAGTCTGGATCAGCTGGATAATGATAGTTTTCCCATTCTGGGGAAGCACTGGTTCAAGTGTGATAGCAAAACTGGAACGAACTTCCTTGAACTAGGGTCCTTCCCAGGACCCACAAGAATGGATGTGATTTTGTTGGCAGATACTGGCCAGTTTGGAGTTTGGGGGGTTTCTTCTGTTGGCTCAGGACCAGGTCCCAGAGCAACCTGATCCAGTGTCCAAGTCAGCTATGCTTTGAAGAGGTGTTGAACCAGGTGAACTCCTGAGATCTCTGTTCTGTATTGTCAACAAGAGCAGACTTAGATTCACAGTTGTATTTGCCTTACAGTCCTTCTTTGTCCTCGTAAACAACAAATTACTTCCTAGATTTTAACTGATGCTAATAAGTGGTTAAGCAGTTCTAAGCTAATTGGTTTTTTATCTTGCACCAAGCATTCTTTTTGTGTGTGTTCCCCTGAAATAACATTTACTTACATATTACTAACGGATTTGTAAAATCTCTGAGTAAACGTTAACTCAATATGGTAGAATCATAGAATAGTTAGGATTGGAAAGGACCTTAAGATCGTCTAGTTTCCACCCCCCCTGCCATGGGCAGGGACACCTCACACTAAATCATACCACCCAAGGCTATGTCCAACCTGGCCTTGAACACGACCAGGGATGCAGCATTCACAACTTCCCTGGGCAACCCATTCCAGTGCCTCACCACCCTCACAGTAAAGAATTTCTTTATCATATCAATCTAAACTTCCCCTATGTGAGTTTGAACCCGTTACTCCTTGTCCTCTCACTACAGTCCCTGATGAAGAGTCGATCCCCACCATCCCTATAGCTCCCATTCAAATACTGGAAGGCTGCTATGAGGTCTCCACGCAGCCTTCTCTTCTCCAGGCTGAACAGCCCCAACTTTCTCATCCTATCTTCATACAACTACTAAGCAGGAACCAAAATTACATAACTGAATCATTTTCATAGTCAGTCAATATTTATAAGTCTTCATGTGTAAATAACTTTTTCACCAAAGCAGTAATAGGAAGATATCAGTTCTGTGCATTTAATACTATTTTTTCTCTTGTATCCACAGTTTCCTCAGACTGATTAAAACTAATTCATTAGACAAAGTGACCTTTTTTTTAAGTGACAATTTCTAGGAATGTATGCAACATTCAAGAACTCACATTTGTAAGTTAAATTAGTTACTTCTTTACAAAGGTAGCAATCTTACTGTCTTCTGTTATTACAATACAATGACTTGTTAAAGCGTATTTTAAAATATTCAGCACATTCAATTCTGCAAAACAATTACACAGCTTAATATTCTATGAATTGATAAATTATCTAATCTTTTCTTTGCACTATAAATACCAAGCCCTAACCTTTCCAGTCATTATCATGATGAGTATGTGATCTGTCAACACCATGTGTTTTTGTCATGCTCTTTTACTCTCTAAATTTTGACAGAAGATGGGAGCTACCATGTTGCATGATGTCTTATTAATATATTTCCTAGTTCAATGGCATCATTTGTTTTCTCAGAAGACAGAACTTTAGGCAACAGTGCCAATTGTTGAAAACTCCTGTTGAACTGTAACACTAAATCATGGAATCATAGAATGGTTTGAGTTGGAAAGTACCTTAAGATCATCTATCATTAATTTCATCATAAATTTTTGTTATTGTTAGTACTGTGGTTGAAAATAGCCAAGCAGCTGTGACAAATTTGGGTAAGGAAATGAACTTGCCATCCTTTCATTGTCCATGTGTTTTCTGTGTCATGGTGTGTGCTGATCTTATTTTTTTGTAATCTGACATGGGAGGCTTGCTGCATACAGTGCTGAGCACTGGAAAAAGAAAGTTTCATAAGAAGAGAACGTGCAGATCAAGCTCAAGGCTTGACAGGTTTTAGGTTTTCTGGCTGCTATATGTAAGCCTTCCACTGATAATTTAGGATTGTTCCTAGGTTTCAGGCTGGTATAGAGCAGTGATTTCTTGAAAACTGCCAGTCACTGTTTTCATTGAGCTAAAATATCAAAGAGGAGGACGAATCTAACTTCCTCTATAATAAAAGCAATTTTTTGAAGTTTTGGGACTCACAACATTTTCATTTCTGGTGCAAACTAAAGCCCTGTCATTACATGAGGTTGCCTGATTCTGCTAAAATGATCACCACTGCAGTACTGTGAACCTGAGAAGCAAGGCTGTTAGTTCAGTTGCTATTTTCAAGGTGGTGTTTAAATCAGTTCGGAATCTATCAAGAGAAGAGATATGGAATTAATAATTACTATAGTCATAGGATGTACAGTGGTGATTTCAGTATTTATAGAATCACAGCACCGATCTGTAGTGGAAAAAGTGTAATCGTAGGGCAGAAACTCGGAGTGCATTAGCAGGAGAAATCTAAGGCTCTAAGGAGCTGTGGTGTGAACGCTCCTGCAAATCCTCCACTATAGAACTACAAGGGGGAAAAACATCTTTTCCAAGCTGCAAAAGCTGAAAATCATGACTGAAAGGTAAGTTCCGTTTGTAACGACTATAATTCAGAACAAGTTCTTTGTCAGGCTAGTAATTTGAAATCAGCTTCTTAAAACCTAGACCCTAGCAAGGAGGTTGAGTGAGTTTTGATGAGATCAGGGAGGACTAAAGGAGAAGACAGCTGCAAATGTTCATTCAGAGGATGCTTGCATAGTCTGGACAGTGGATGCCGTGACCAGCATATTTTGAAGCAGTGCATTTCTTGACTGTTATGCGCTTTCTACTTTCTTTTGGCACCTTTTTTAATGTAGCTGCTAGGCTAGCTGACTGTAAATCTATGCTGAACATACCTTGTTAGCTTTTTTGACCTCCACAGTCTTTGCATCTATTCCTTTTGGGAAGAAGATACCAAGGTAGCATCCAGCTACTGCCCTCCTTGAAAGTGATTTTCTAGTGGTAGGATAAAGGAGGGTGCAGCATCTTGTGCTGCAAGCATGCTTGCCTTTTTTTCCAGCACAGTTGAATCTGGTCCCATTTGTGTATGGGTGTCTAGAGAAGGACCTGGAAGGCACATGCTAAGATGGATTTGGAGCCATTTAGTAGGATTATTGTTTCTTCAGGTTATTATGCAGAGTATGGTATGTGAAATACTACCTAAATGCTGCAATTTCAGTGATGGTTAGGCTATATTGCAGCAGGGGAATGGAAGGGCTTTGCCGTACTACTGTAATGTGCCCTAGGGTGTAGCAGGTTGTCCGGGAGCAAAAAAAGAACAAAATCACAAAATGCTTTCTGCTGTTTAGCTTAGTGAAAATTATGCAGAAAGAATGGTGCTTGGTCCTAATTTAAAGCACTTGAGTTCACTTCCCAGAGAGTTAGGCAGGCTCTTCAGTCTCTTTGTGCCACGTTTCCTAACCTTGAAGTGAGTAAGAATGTCCTGTTTGTGGTTTGTCTTACTTTTGCTTTGCTAAGGTATAAGCTTTTAGGATGGTGTTTTTCACTTGTCATTTGTACTGATCTGGCATTGTGGGTCTTGGTGACCCTTCTCAGGGCTCTTAAAAGCTAGTATTGCACTACTGCTACTTCTGATTTTTAGAAGGCCTCCAAACACTTTGATTACTGTAGTAAATACAGTTGTGTAGCTGTTTTCTGATTCTTTACTGGTCAGTAATGTCTAAAGAAAATGTTTGGTAATTGCAGTCCAGTTGTTAGTGGGCAGGTGTCTCTCTCTTGGAAAGGCTATCTCTGCAACTGGACTCCTTCCCTAGCAGAGGGAAACTTTGGACAAGATTAACACAACAGAGATACCCTCTCTTCTGAGGAACACAATTGTGTGTTCTGGACATATATTCTTGTTGGATATTAAGTGTCCATAAGATATTATGTGTCATTGATTCAACAGCTGACAGGAAAAAAGAAGGACTTTGGCAGAAAACTGCAGTTCTTTGGGATTTGAAGGACTTCGTGTTGTGAATGGTTGTATTGAAAATAATGACTCAGTAATGTGCTGTTATACCTCCTGGATAAACTCAACAGATGAATTGGTGAATGCTCATGGACAAGAGCTGAAATTGTTGGAATCAAAACTGTATAAGGATGGATTAAAAATCTTGTGGGCTTCAATACTTGATATTGAATGCTTATCTTTGTTCGGTCAGCTAGTTGTCTGCTAGACATATTTTCTTCCAACTATGACGAAGGTATTTTCTTCAGTATAATGCATGCAATTTAAAGTGCAAGTCTTCATGTGAAGATCTGAGGTTCCTTAGGATTTTTGCTGAAGATGCTGTGTAGGGCCTTTTAGGTGGGATTTCTTTATTTTATGTGTCTCTCATACCACCAAGATATTCCCAAGCAGGGCTTTTAATGCAGATATTCCTGTTGTTTGTTTTTCAAATATATGCAGCTTTTATATATAATATATTTATATATATATATATGTATTGTATATTGCTGATTTCCCCAGGTAGCCAAAAGAGGTCTTCCTAAAATATTTACTGGATTGCTTGGGTACAGAGTCCTTATGCATATGTTGGTCTTTGAAAATTTATGAAAGATCTATATGCATAACTCTGTGCAGTCACAGACATGCAGGTGAACGAGGGGTTGGAAGGCAAGCTAAGTGTACTGCTGTAGAGAAGGAAAGAAAACAGGAGTGGAAATGTAGGACTTTCCTGGATCTCTGGTTTGTACTCAGGACAGCTGAAAAATGTCTGTAATTAAGGAAGACATGGAAAAAATACAGAAAGGAATATACTGATGCTAGGTTTAATATTTAGGTCTGTGAAACCAGAAAGATGCTTCTAACTGAGAGTAAGTATAACTAGCATTTGAAGCAATTTTGACTGCTGCTTCTGCCAGATGACTGCTAGCTGTTGGGCCCTGGCTTGCTATGTAATATATAGGGTGTACTTAGTAACTACCTGGTTTTAGTTTAGGAGGGAGAGTCTGGTTATTTCATCATTGTTTAATATTATGACCACATCCAGAGCAATAGTCAGAACTCATACCGAACTGTTCAGTGTAAAACAGTCTTTGCCTTGCATTGTTTCTAGCCTGCAGTTTACACTCTCTTAATGGCAAGGGTAGAGCAAGTAGAAACTTCAATCAAGTTGGGTTTTAAAAGTTAGTAAGCAATTTACAGCAGCCTTTGACTGTGAACATGGATTGGCTCTTGCACCCAAATACACATTTTCTGAAGGTTTTCATGCTGGTGGAGCTTTGACTTCTAATCCGAAGGGGATTTTATATGCTGGTAGCATGAAGGTGACCACAGCATGTTACATTAATGAAAGAAAAAAAGTGAATTTAAAATATGCTTCATTCTCTCTTATGGGAGTTATCAGCATCATCAGCAAAAATGCATAGATTTAGACCATTCAGAAATGTGGACTTCTGTTTCATTGACTTTTTTTCAAACTTTTCAACAGTGAGAGGCAAAATGAGTTCAAGTATAAATTATTCCCAAGGGTTCTATGGCAAAGTGGCTTTGCCTAATATTTATGAATGACACAAGTTTAATATCTGGCAAGAAAAAAATACATGTCTGTACTAGGAGAATTATCTATTGCTGGTATTAAATGTCAGCAGTATCATAGCGGAATCGTGGATGAATGTGGGTTTGCTGCCAGCATGTGCAAGAACAAAATCTGTTCAGAGACACTTTGGGAACTGGCATTAATCTGGCACATTCTGCAGTTAGCTTTGCAGTTGCATCCTCTCCTGCACTCTGAACCAGCAGTGACTAATTTCTCCAGTGTAAACAAAGATAAAGGGTCCAACTAGAAAATGCCATCAAGAAGAAAATAATCTGAAGTCAAAGGAGTAAAGGAGGACAACTGTTGGTGCGGAGCAATTTCACAGTGCAGTTGCCTGACAGGAAGCCAAGGAAGCAGCTGCTGAAGGGAGTGATTGCCCTCACATCAGCTTTCTGAAAGTCTGCAGATGCTCTTACACATTCTGAAGAAGCTCGGTGAATCTAAGAATACAAAATGTATTCTTCTAAGGTATTAGAATAGTCATATTGGGACTTCCTTTATATCACCATTCCTGACAACTTCACAATGTATTTAGACAATTTGAATGCTAACCTCAACACAACATATTATATTTTAGATAAATGCTGCATAGTATGAGAAATAAAGTGAAGATCTTCTGGGATACAGGATGCAGACAGCTGACAGTGGATTGAATAACTGGTGTTTAAAGGAATATCTCAGGATTAGCTGATGGCTGTTGTGAACTTGACATTTTGAAGAAATCGGTGGAAGAAAATTGAATGGGCAGAGAGCTCACATTTGGCATAGAAATTTTAAAAATGCTTTGTGAAATACACAGCAGTAATAAAAACTGTACAAAGCACAATCACTTGCTCAGGCACCTTGATGTCAGGTGGACAATTGTCAAGTGCAAAGTAACTTGCAGTGGAAGATTATCCAGTCACACGTAAATTGGCAAAGCACAGGAAAAAGATGGAATATCATTGTAAATCACTCAATGAAATTATCTGCTAGGTATGAAGCAGCAATCAGAGAAGCAAACAAATTGTGTAAATGTTTTTAAAAAGGTACAGAAAGTACTACTGATCTTACTACAGAGTCTTGAGAGTGAAGTGTGCTGTAGTTCCACCAATGTACTAGGAAATGGAAGGGGAACAAAGTGTCTTTTAAGAGAGACCTATGTGAGAGGAAAGTAGGACTGTTACTGTTGAAGAGAGAAGGCCTGAGTGGTGTGTTCACAATGATGTGTGCTCTGAATCATCCCACCTGTGTTTCCTTTCAACTCTTCCAAAAACATGGACAAGAATAGTCAAATAAATTGGAGAGCATTGGTTTTACATTTGTTTTTTTTTCCTTCTTTTTTTTGTGCATGACCAGTAAAACAATGAACAATAGAACTTGTCACCATCAGATGTCAGCTAGGCCAAAAGAACTGCTGAATTCTCGGGGTTTTCTCTGGAGCACTACCATTAGTCACAGTAGGAGGAAAAATAGTAGCAGATTTGACTGGACTGTTATCCTGAATTACAATAGCAGTTCCTTTATTTCAAAATCCTATTTGAAGTGCAAGGCAATGGTATTTCTATTAGTGTTAAATGCAAATCTTAATTCCTAGTCAAACTCCCCTAAATGTAGTGCGCATATCAGACATTTATTTAGGGGTATCTACTAGGCCCATTCAATATTCTACCAGTTCTTGCTGGAAGACCTTAATATCTAAATGTTTATATTTAAAAAGTAGGTATCTTCCTTTAAGCAATATTCCTTTAAACTCTACAAAGCAATTATTCTTTAATTACTCTTCCAGGTCAGTATTCATCTTACTATCAGGCAAAAGCTTCACAGTATACTAGGGCAGCCAGTTAGAGACACACCATTTTTAAAAGCTTATAAACAAGGCTTGCAACCTGGCTTTCCTGTTTAAAATCTCTTAATTCTTTTAAGAACAATGGTACGTTCTCATTCTTGCTAGAGTTGAGATGGAAGCCAGTGACTCTGTTTACTGAAACTTAACAGAATGTGGTATCTGACTTTGGCTTGTTTCAACACTGGGCAGAATTTGAGACCAGTTTTTTCCCTGCTTGGTATACATATTCACAGCTAGAATGAGAACACATTACTGTCAGAAAGCTGTCATCTGATGAGGTGAATTACAAACAGGGTAATGATTCCTTGCTGTTCAGGTTTTTGAAAGGCTTGACATTGTTTACATTCCTGGAATTGCATGTAGCAAAGCATAGCATGGGAAGATTAGAGGGGGAAAAGATAAGGGTATGTATTTGCCAGCATTCACTCATGTATGTTAAGTTTCAACTGCGAAGTGTGCAAATACAATGATGTACCTATTCTGTTTCCATACAGTTGTGTTCTGTGCTCCAGTGGCCAGCACAAAGCTCTCTGATACCCATGATTGCTCTGTGCTGCTCCTTACATTGACCAGAATAGAAAATTATAAGAGGTAAATGAAAGAAGACATAATGGCAGCCTTTGGGTGTTCCAGCTTCTCCTCAGAGACCCTGCAGTGCCGTCATACAATGTGCTTTTCTGACTTGTGCCAAAGGACTGGTACAAAAGTAATCCGAAATAAGTACATGCTAGAAGCTGTTAATTTCTCAGTTTGCTTAGAAGAAAAACAGTCAGTTCTGAAATTCTGGTGTTGTCAAGATCAGTTATGTCTTTCATACCTGGTCACTACTCAGTCCTTAGTGTAGGAGATGCTGTGTTTCCTAGTATATTCTAGGAAATAAACTAATATTTTGGAGTTCCCAGAAGTCTAAATATGTTTCTTTCATCTTCTGATAGTAAGTGTGCAAAACAAAAAGCTAACTTCTCTGACAGGACAAAACTTCTCTCCTTAAGTAGTACCTTCATATACCTAGAATACTGCTGCAAAGTAGAAATAATAATGTGGTTTCAGATTTTATTAGGAAAAGAAATAAAGGGCTTGAGCTCCAATAAGATACATACTGCTTAGTTTTAGCTAAGGCTTAGCTAGGGATAATGTACTATTTCCTTGGAGATTGTAAAATCTGAAACTTGGGCTTTTAAAAACACCTTCAGCAGACAACTGTCAGATCTGCTGCTGCTGTGGGGCAGAGAAGTCCCTAGAATCCCTGCCATCAGCACTTTTATGATTCTGTGATCACAAGATTCATAGCCTGTGTGTTTGGTTATTTTAACATTTGAAGTAGGATTATTGGTCAAGTTAATAGCATAGACACAAGTGAAGACACTAGAGAGACAAGGAGTCATAAATTTAAGAAGAAAATTATATCTATTTTGATTAAATATAAGAAATACAGTGAGATTGCAAGGACAGTGTAGAAATAGTTTAGTCTGTGTTTAGGTGCCAGAATGTCTGCACATAAGCTTTGGGGAGTTATTTCTTTTTGCTGTCCATAGCTGATGCTTACTAACTCCAGCTGTGACAAAATTTTCTTCTTAGATTAATGACATCTAAACTCATTCCAGGAAGGAGGTGAATTTAGATGTGCATTTAGTATCTGTTGAAGAAAAGGAAAAGATTTACTCAGTCTAAAATGTAGGGTAGTTTTACAGGCAAAATTAAAATGTTGCTCCTGTAGCTTAGATTTAAAAACTAAAATGGACTAATAGTATGTAGCGTAGGAGCAATTTGGGTGGGCAGAGGGATGGCCTACCTCTATCAGTGTTTTTTGTTAGTGACTTCTATTATGTGTCTGAGTTGTGCACAATGCCACACAATTTATGATGGTACTAAGAGGCTGATTAAGGTCCTCCTATATTGTTCTTCAGGAATATTGCAAAATACATATCAAATTTCTCAAGTCGCATTTCAGGGTGTAGTTTATTGTATAATAATCTTCAGCTGATATTTAGGGTTATTTTTGTACTACTTGGCTTAAGAAATAACTTCTGGCTTGAATATAACATCCATGCTATTTTTCATCAGCTTTATCTTCACACATCGTAACTGTGCTAACAAGTCAGAGTACAAGAAAAATGGGTAAGATGCATACTTGGACAGTGCTGAGCAGGGGGTTGTTTTTGAAAGCTTTATTAGAACTATGTGACTCGACAACCTCTATATTGTCTGGCAGTTCTGATGAGGGGATGGGTGATGCTATCCCAATTTGCTGAACTTACCTGTGACCCTCTGTTAAGTGTGAACTAGCGCATGATTGATTGGTAAAGCAGTGCACTGGCACCAAAACCAATGTGTTGGAGTTGTAAACAAACCTGTTGAAATGTATGTACAGACAACAGCAGTGGGTTTCTTTTTGTTTGAAAACAGCCACCACCAAAAAAACCCCAACAAGCTGTAAAAGAACAAGAAATGTAGCCTCAAGGGTTTCCATGTTTATGGTCTGTGACAGTGAGTACCCACAGTGGTAAAAGAACAGAAAGAGTAAGGGAATTGCTATTGGAATAAATACTGAGGAGGGAATGTGAGAGAGCTAGAGCTGGCACTTGTATTTGCTTTGTGGGCCAGCTCTGGCAGCATGCCACAGTAGGTGGAACTGTTGCAGCAATTTATGGTATAAACAACAAATCAGGCCAGACTTATCTGATCACCTTTTGGTGATTAAGATATGTCCAGACTCCTTTCTCCAAAACTAAAAAAGTTGCAGCAGTGGCAAGATTAGGAATGGACTCTGTGTATGTGTGTATTCATGTGTGTATATATGTATATATCTGTATATCTATTTTCTTTAGGCTTTTGCCCTTATGAGAGAGTAGGTGGTACAAAAGGATAAAGAGGCATAGGAGTAAGAAATGGGGACTATTTCAAGAAGAGTTGGTAGTTAATATTGGCACCCTGGAAAGTTTTCAACAACTAGGAACATACTTTTCTTTTCCCCCTATTTCAAGCAGAGTGGTGGTTGCTCAAAATGAGCTGGCAGAAGCTTTCTAGACAGCATCAGACCTTGGATGAAAATCTGTCCATGGGAAATTAAGTAGGGGAGGAAACTGATACAGCTTTCTTCTGTCACTTGCTTTTTAACTGACCTGAATGAAACTTGCTGTATAGTTCCTCCTTCAGCATTTAGGGGGCTGCAGTTTTCATGTGCTTCTTGGTCCTCTGGCTTCCCTCTTGAGGTGCATGATTATCAGTGATACATATCTGGATCATGACTCATCTTGTTACGTTACAGCTGGGCTTTGTAAATGCTGTTCTTTCCCATGACACGCTGCTACAAGCCAAGCAAAACGGTTAGGCAGGTGTGAATGTCTGTAATAGAATGGACACATTTGAAGCCTGCTATGTTTCAAAAGGGAATAGAAGAATCTCTTCAATGTTATTTAGTCTAGGGAAGGTTTTTTCCTTCTTACTCCATCTCCTGTCACTTTCAGCTCTTCTATCTTCTTCAGCAGAAAAGAAGTCCTCTGTTATTCCTAGCCTTAGTGTCTTGCCATGAAGAGAAGCATGAGAATGCTGAGAGGCAACATGTGATTCTCATAACCCTGTTACGCAACATTGCCGTAAGGATGTTAAAAGTTGGATGTTGTGTGTTTATAAATGTTACTGATTGTGTCTTGAATGTAGCAGGTCTTAGTGGCACTCTTCAGAAGTCCATGGAAAAGTTCTCTTGCTTTCTTTGAGCTAAGAGGCCTTTCATAACAGTTGTGATGGCTGTACAGGTCAGGCCCGTAGGAGAAGCAAAACAGAAAAAAGAAGATGTAGCATGCTTTGGATTCCCCAGAAGGAAATATTTCCAACAGAAAAAAACAAACCAAAACAACAAATAAACTGAATCAAACAAAAACCCCACCAAAATTAAAACCCCCACAAACAAAACGAAACCAACAACAACAAACATGCCCTGAAGTAGTACATCTGATTAAGTGATATGCTGAGTCCCTACTTTGTGCTCATTTTGTATCCATGGGCCATGAGATCCTCCAGTTTTATAGGAGCCTTTGAAACTAAAGAATTATGATAGCCTTTGATGATGCATATTTCCTTTCTTAGAGTTCATTCATAATTGAGCCACCTTGAACAGCCAATCTGAGCAGGGTTCAGGATCACTTTAAGACAGGCCTCAGGAAGAGATAATTCTTTTCACCTTAACAAAAAAATCCACTAATGTTTGAGATCCTTTGATTTCTCTGGTGGTTACAAAGGTGTTCGTAGATGCACTACGGATTTTGCTGTTTGTTGTATGTTCCCCTATGTCCTACAGTGAAATGGTGTTTATTTGCTGAAACATTTTTAACAGTTACTCTTAAAGTTTGATTCTTTTTTATAGGTTCTTCCTAACAGTTCTTCCCACCAAGGTTTTTCTTAGCTTTTGAAGTTAATGAGCATCTTCAAACAATAGCCGTGCTCTTTGTTGAAAGAGACACAGATAGGGTTCCCTCTTTCTATTATAAAGGTGTTTGCTTCTAAGTAATACATTTTGTCTGCTAAAACATGGGCCAGTAAATAATGTCAAGACTGGTATTTTGTAAGCTATTCTAGGTTACATAAAGAAGTTGTGCATGCTGTTGAAAGGTCTGTTATAGCAGGTTGAGTTCCACGTTCCTTATTTAGTCAACTAAGCAGTATCTCAGGAGAATGTCTGCATGTGACCATAATCTTACTCTGCCCTGTGCAGATGGTCTTTGCTGGGTTATCCTGTAATGTCATGGTAAAGCAAGTGAGGAGGAAGTAGCTTTCTTTTTAAATTAAGAATGCTGAACTCTTCATAAGGTGTGATTTAGGATCTGAATAACTGGCTTCTACTCTTTAATATGCACTATTACTTATAGTACGAGTTTCTGACTTACTGCCCTGCTTGAGCAATGACCTTCCTCCCAGGAGATGTTGCTACAGCTGCAATGGGAGAGGTACAAAACCATAAAGGTGTTACTTTATTCTTTGTTTTTTGTTACCCATAGCTGTGTGACTCAAAGACCCGTCTTTCTAGACAGGAACTTGGTGCAGGAGGAGAGCCGCAGGATCTTCAAGAACCTGCACAGGCAGGCTGGATGTTCTCTGGAATCTGACAAGAAAAGCTGAGTTTGCTTGCACAGTTGCTTTCTGACTATTTAGATACTACCCATTTCTCAACAGCGTGTATACAGAACACACTCAAGATAAATACCTTTGAAATACTAGGCCTTTGTACTTCCTGACTAAAAAGATGCTCTCCACTGAACAATCCTGGCTGAAATAAAGGATTTAATTTAATTTGCTTCAATTTTGAACAACATAAAGGCTAATGGTAATCTTGGAATTCCAAAAAAATTCTGTAATTATTTGAATTTCATGACTTTGATGGATTTTACTTTACAGTTTAAATCTTGACACTTTTCAGTGTTACAGTTGAGTTATCTTAATAATGAGAGTAAGGCTGGTACTTAAACATTTTCTTACTAATCTCAATCTTCTATTAAGAAATGTTTTTTATTAAATACATGAAAACTACTGAGAGGGTGGATCACTTTCATTCTCTCTGCCTGCCCCAAATTCCTTCCCCCCTCCCCCTTTCTTTCTAGAGGAAATCATAGAACAAAAGTGAGAAAACCAGAAAAGTATAGAAAAAGCAAATAGGAAACTTACAATTTTTCACTGTAACTTAAACTTCTTTGGAAAAGCCATCATCTCAACACTATCAACTTTCCCCTAGGGATTAAAAACCCCAGCTTTTCTATCCAGCTCCAGTCAGAGATTGTGAGAGAATAAAGTTTGTCTTCCTACTGAATGGACCCACGACTGGATCTCTGGCCGACTACTTGTTTCATAATGAGTCAGAAAATTCTGTAGATCTCAAAGTATGCAGAGTTTTGTCCTGTCCAAAACAAAATGCCCTGGCTGTTTCATATTTTTCGGTGCATATACCAGAGAATGGTGAGTTTGTGTAGGTAGAGAAACAAACTTCGTAGCTGAGTCAGAGTTACTTCTGCAGAGTATTTCTGTGGATGTGTTGAAAACCTCAGCTGTGCAGAGGCAGATTTCTCTGGCTACACTTCTGATCCAGCCAACTACACCCCGTTGTGTCTGGAATCCCCAAATGCACACTATCCTGGAAACACGGGAAGCAGAGCATAATTCTATTCCATTCCATGCCTCTCCATTCTATTCCATTTGGTTATATTTTGGTTTGGTTTCTTATGTTCTATGTTACTTTACGCTATTTTATGTTACCTTATGTATTTTTTTTTTTTTTTTTTTTTTGTTATTTTATGGGGTTTCGTTTGTTCTGGCTCAATTTATTGCAGCAGAACTGCAAATCATATAGACATATGGATTAGTTTTAAAATGCTGGGAGGGTATTTATTTAAATCAGAAGAAAAAGAAAAACTCACTGAAGTGCAAGTATTAAAAGTAGAAGTTGGACTTTAATACTATTTGACAAAACTCTGTCAAACAGAGACTCCAGGTACTACAAATGTTGAAGGAAAAGCTCTTGACAGTCCTGGCAAGATGAATTTGAGGACATTAACAGGGAAGGGGCAGCACACATAAAAAAAAAAAAATCAATGGTGCAGAGCAGAAATCGATGTCAAGTTTCTGTTAAAAAAATTATATTTATTAAAAAAATTCTATTTCAGATGGTGCTCATAAGCTTCTTGTCTTACACAACAGGACAGACTGTAAGTCTGTGAAATAACATACAATAACATAAAATATAAGAAACCAACCAAAAATCAAATCAATGTATTTGATTGTATTGATGTCACATCAATATGGGACTTACAAAGGCTATTTCTTAATTCTCATAAAATCTTAGAGTGGAAATTTCTAAAACACTTGTCTACAATGTAAGGACTGAAGATTTTTTGGCTTTTACATTAATATATGTCACGTAAACTGTTTTCCTTTTTCCTTTCATTTGTGAAAAGTATGCTGAAACCACATATATGTGCATACATGCATGCAGACAAAGTTCAGGAAGAGAACCAGCTACCAAAGCTGGAATGCAGAGTGCTCTTGTGGAAGTGCATGCTTTCCACAGATGTTTGTGTACACAAACAGACTGGGGCAGGCTTCATTCAGGCTGAATAGACAGTACGTAAAATGCATACTTTCCCTCTCCTGTTCCTTTTGTTTATCTGATTTTGTAGAAGGATTTTAATGAACCCCACAGAACTGCAATAAACTATGGGAACTGTAAAGTTGGAATCCAGAAGCACTACAAATAGAAAAATTGCTATAGAGCTTCCTTTTTGCCTGTAAACACATCTGGTCAAAGCTACATGGAAAAGTCTTTTCTTCTCTGTGCAGCTGAAATGCATGAAGAAATATTTCTCCTGGAAAAAAAAAAAAAAAAATTAGCAATGCTTTAAGGAATTTGGAATATGAGATATTTCAATAGCTAGGAGTATTGTACTCACTCTCTAAACATCTCTAAGCTGTTCTTCCAACAGGAGAAAAGTGCCCTTTGTAGTAGTACGTGTGTTTACTTCTTTACAGAATGTGAGAAACAATCTGAACTGAGGCTCTGTGTATATGTGTTTATGAAATATATGCTTACGTATTTTAGAACTGTCCTGCTGAACAGATGTTGATACCATAAAGATTAGGTTTTCTGGGAAGGTAAATCAGTGAAGCAGAGTTTGGGTATTTTGTTATGTGGTATGTGGTATGGAGTACATAACAGCCTGAAGAATATGCCTACACTGAGATGTTCCAAGAACCCTGGTGCTCCTCATCCACTTGTGTTTGCCTGTGCTCGTCTCTTGTTTCAAGTGCTTGGAGTCTATAGACCATCTACTTTAAGTGAACTGACTTCTGTTTACATTACGCACAAAGCCAGACAGCGTATGAAGTTTAGTTTACTAAATTGTCCTCATATTACTCTTTAAATCAAATAATGTTTTCCCACTCCTCCCTACTCCCTTAGTTTCTCCCCTTATTTCACTGTAGCAGATAAATGACATTTGATAAAATTTTCAGGAGCAGCAGCTTTTTTGTTAGGCAGGGTTATTTGTTGCTTTAGAGGGCTGGCAGACAAAAGCAAGTAGCAAGCTGCTGCACAAGTGCTTGTTGGGACCCATTACCATTAGGGCTCAGCCTTTGACTCAGTGGAGTTTGAGTCAGGCTTCATGTTGGCAGCTCATGCCTGGCAAGAGGGCAAGCTGGAGACAAACAGGGCTTTGCACAGCTAGGTGAAAGAAAGATGGCAAGGCTGGATGTGCTTGAGATTCTTATGCCACCTGAGATGCTTATGTAGCTCAACTCTGCTGTATCATCTCAAGGAAAAGATTCTTTCTGCTATGAAATAGCTGTTATTTATGTGAGGTGTTTGGAGGAAGGAAGGAAGACTATATTGACTACCTAATTTACACCTCCATGTAGGGGTAAATAAAAAGTGGAAAAAGGCGGGATTCTAACACTTCAGTGCAGCTTAATGTTTCTTAAGAGCCCAAACTGAAATAAAAGGAAGAGTCTGTGGTTTGTACAGTAAGTGTTTGGCACTTGTGGTTAATCAGACTCAAACTGTTAAATATTAGGCAGCTAAAAATTGTGCATCCTGAAGTTGCTAGGTTATAGATTGCTAAATTGATCTGAATCTATAGCTTGGAAAATATATTCAAATGCGTTAGGACTTCTTCCAGTTACTCTACTGGTAAACTTCTGCAGAATAAACCCTAGGGTGGGCTGCTTAGATAAGGGAATTGTTGTTCATAAGTTATGTGGAACATGTCTGCATTTCTCGCCCCAAAATGACTCCCTGTTTCTACAGAAGACAGAGTAAAACCTTGTTTGTATTGTGCTTATAGGGCTGTACAGACTTTGCAAGTTGTAGAAAGTTGTCACAAAGCAGCTGGATACTCTTGGCCTTGACTATGTGTGTAAAAGGATAACTCATACATATTCTCCCTAAACTGCTGTGTGCATATGCCTCATCCTAAAAATAAACCCTTTAAAAAAGTGAAATTGAGCACATACCCATTTTCCACTGTCCTGTCTTTTTCTCTCTTTAATAGCCTAATAATTCAGTCGGTACACAGTGTTCAATTGCACTTTTATTCTTCTCAGTGTAGAATAGAAAGCTTGACGGTATGAGGGCTAACACCCTCCAGAGAGAGTAAGAGATGATGCAGGCCTATTAATGTTCAGGAGGTACAGGGGAAGGGGCAGCCAGAGTGTTTTCTTTCCTGCTGTTCCTCATGCATTGGAGATGTTTAGAGGATAGACCAGTGTTTTGACGTAAAGTTTGCCTGCAGATCAGTATGCAGGTTGCCCGTGGTCCAACTGTTTTCATGAATCAGGGGGAAAAACATTTAGGCATGTGTACTGTATGGGGAGGCAAGCCCCCTAGCTCAGTACTTACATCATCCATATGCCTTTTATTTGTTTTTGGTAAACAGCTCTCTTCTGCTTCAAATTAATATCCTGATTGAGTTGCTGATACGAATGTTAAACTATTTAGCAGCAAGTTGCCAGCAGACAGCATGACAACAGATGATGATAGGAGTGTTCCTGCCAATGACTTTTATTCAAGTATCTGATCAGAGCCATATCAGAGAGGCTCTGCATGTTGTTCTCCAGGTTAGACATTCAGCAAGTGCTTGAGTATGGATACAAAAGTGTTTCTCAGTGGCCATGGTTTTCAGGTAATTTTAGGTTCCACCAAGAATCAGTAAATCGGGAAATTGAGCAATGTTGAAGAGAAAAACTGCCTGAAAACAGCTTCTATTCCAAGCTAGACATGAGTTAGGTCTCTGTATGTGTGTCTGGTATGGGTACAGTTGTGTACTTAAGTGAGGGGCAAGAAATTATGATCACAAATTAAATATTAATATTTTACTCTTACATTCCTGGAAATATTTCTGAGGTCTACCAAGGTTCCTTTGCCATTGCCAAAGGAGACCATAGCTAAATGCCTTATGTCATATTTAATCTTCTGTCTTCTCAGATATTGTCTGTCTTCATTCTTGGTTCTTTGAATCATAGAATGGTTTGGGTTGGAAAGGGCCTTAAGATCATCTAGTCCAACCCCCCTGCCACGGGCAGGGACACCTCACACTAGACCAAGATGCTCAACCTCTCCAAAACCAGCCTTGAACACTGACAGTGATTGAGCCTTCACAAGTTCCTTGGGCAGCCTGTTCCAGTGCCTTACCATCCTCGCAGTGAAGAATTTCTTCCTTATATCTAACCTGTAGTTCCTCTGTTTAAGTTTGAACCCCTTACTCCTTGTCCATCACTACAGTCCCTGATGAAGAGTACCTCTCCAGCATCCTTATAAGCTCCCTTCAGATACTGGAAGCTGCTCTGAGGTCTCCAGACAGCCTTCTCTTCTCCAGGCTGAACAGCCCAATTTTCTCAGCCTGTCTTCATATGAGGGGGGCTGCAGCAGATCATCCTCGTGATCTCCTCTGGTCTTGCTCCAACAGCTCCATGTCCTTCTTATATTGAGAACACAAGAAATGTACAGAGTATTCCAAGTGGGGTCTCACTATAGCAGGGTGGAGGGGCAGGATCACCTCCTTCATCCTGCTGGTCACACCTCTTGATACAGCCCAGAATATGGTTGGCTTTCTAAAAAAAATTCTTGGGTAAAATTGCACTGCTTAGAGGGTGGGGGGAGGGGGAGAGGGACAGGCTGATAAGTGCAAAACTCAAAAACGCCTTTAAAACAGTATTTCAGCCCATAACCAGTAGTGTTCAGACAGGTGTTGGCAGGAATAGCACTGAAGTAATAAAGAATCCGGTGTAAATCAAAAAGCATAAACTCCAACTAGCAGTCAAAATCCAGCCTTGTTTCATTTCATGACCAAGCAGTTGCATCACTATTCAAAGGGCTTGTTCATGTGTCGTGTGTGTTGCCGTAAGCAAATGAGCTCTGGGAACCCACTTGGGAGGAAAAAAGAAAAAAAAACCAAACAAAAAACCCAACAGGATTTTGTCAGAAGATTTATCCAAAGTCAATATTTATGAAGTCACAGCAGCCCAGGAGGAATCCATGCTGTTTCAGTACCACAAGCAGTGCCATTGCTTCTACAGTGGTTTTTAGAGTTTCACACCTCTGAATCAGCAAATAACTTCAGAGAGGCAGTAAATGTGCCAGGGGCTTGTGCAGACCATGTATCTCTCATTCACTGCCTGGAAGGGTCAGAGCTCATCCTCAGGAACAATTTCCTCAGTATCATCCTGTTATTCCCGCACTGCTTAGAAGGCTCAGAAGGTTCGATTGTAGAGCTCTAGCATGGAGAGAAAAGCACAGATTTTGCACTGAGGGGGTGCGAAACAAGGAGGTATGTGAATTCTACCCCCACCATCTTTGTGGCGCTTAACAGAGGTGGTTATCTTGGCTGCAGAACTTTACTCCAAGCTTCTAGCTGCATACTGCCCATTGTTTAAAGCGATACTACCTGTTTGCACTGTAAGCACTGCTATTTGTGTTTTCTCACTGAAAAATCCCTGATCTAGGAGATTAGGATCTTGAGGGCGTTAGGTGTTTATAACTACTCTCCTACTCAGCATTTCCTATGCTTTGTCTCATAGCTGCTTTTCAGCTAGAATACAGGACATTTGGGATCTTATTCTTAGGTCTCTGTAACTAACCCTTTGCATCCATAGGAAGTAAAGATATCTTAGGCAAAGATTTTTGGTGACAGGGCATCTGGAGTTTCTAACCTGTGAAAGATATTCAAGTCCATTATTATTTCTGAGGTCCATGAGTTCAGTTCTTAGCTCTTTTCCATAGCAGTATTAAGCAGTAATAGCATTGAGGCCTGATGCAGTGGCTTGCTTCTTGGCTGCTTGTTTCTGAACAACTTGGGCACCCTTTGCTTTTACTTATCACAGGTTATCTAGTTGGTCACTAAAAGGTTCCTAATTCATGGTTTGGGCTAAATCTCCAGTTATTTAACAGGTTTTGATAGATCTACATCTGTGCATAGCTATTTTTGGAGGAAGATAGGTTTTAAGCAAACAGTTCAGATCTCCCAGCTTTTGGGGTTGGTAGACTCATTTAGAGAATGCCTCTCTGATGGCAGACAGACTGCATGCAATGTGGTGCCAAGTCACTCTTCGTTTATAAATATTAGAATGTGTTGTAGTTACCCATGTAATAAAAGAAAGGAGGTTTAAATTATACAGCTGAGAAACAAAAAAAGGAAAATAAATACAAACCAGCATACGCTGTGTGCTGTAGGTCTTTAGTCTTGCTATAAGTAAAGATAAGAAACAAAAGCTGAAAAGGCCTCTCAGTTGAATGACGCTCATGTTTCCCTAAATGCATATTTTTGCTTCTCTTAAATCTGTGTAACCTTCTGCTTGTCTTTCATTCATGTTTTCTGCTGTGAAGAAGGTGTTATAAAAGGTAGGCTAAAGCAGGAAACGTGTAGACAGGTTATTTGTCACAAACTTTGTAATACTATAGATGGTGGTTAACAAAAGGCAATGGAAAAAAATTAGTGAGGATGTCCACATAAAGAAAACTCTTGAGGTATTTATATGTAGCACAGTAGTAAGAGTAAGGGACATGGTCTGTACATGATCTGGCTGGTCCTCTAGTGTGACCAAACAGAAATACTGGGTGTGGAAGAGAAAGGGGTGAGTCTTTTTCCTTGGCTAAAAAGTCATCATGTCCTGCTGTGCTGCCGTGGAGTTTTACTTAAGAGTGAGGCAGTTGGTACCACAGCTGAGGGGCTGCAGGTCCCAGGGAAGTGCCATTCCTGGATCTTGTCCTCACATGAACAGTAGAAGAAGCATAAACCAGAAATGTCCTCCTATTTCTGTAATGTGACATATGAATTGAAAAACTTTCTATCTTCTAAGCATCTCTGCTGTTCTCAGGCAAACATCTGATGATTGACCTAGCACCAGAGAAAGGCATAGACGGGGGACCTAAAATGGAGGATTTTCTGAATGCAGCTTCTGGGTGTGAACTGCAAACTGCTCCTGTTGTTCCATATAGCTAAGCTGCAACTGAGCTAGCTACTATTCTTTTCCTTTAGTGTCATGTACTCTTTCTACTAAGTACTTCTGCTTAAAAAAGAGTAACATATCTAGGGGTGAACAAAAAACTTGTGAAACTACACTCTTTCTTCCAGGCCAGAAAGCTCATTCAGGTTTCAATTGTTTATTCTTTTTCCCATTTGTTTTTGGTTTTTGCATTAGTGGTTCCCCCTCACCACCCCCAATCTTGAAATCTAATGCTTGCATAAAAGGCACTCTCCAGGGCTTAACTGTGCTACTGACCTGTGCTGGACATGTTGCAAATCTGACATGGTCTTCCATATAGGAGGCAGCAGATTTCTAACTCTTTGCAATGTTGATGCCTGCTCTCATAAAGAGGGGGAAATGAAGCAGAAAGATCCCACTGTGACAATTAGTGGCTCACATAGAAGTACTGGACCAAATAGTAAGTGGTTGAAACAATTCAAGAGAGGGAAACTCTAGCTTCCTACTCTACCACAATCTAATCTTCTTTCTCAGATTCTCCCCTTCCTTATCCCAGTGGGGATTTTCACACACTTTCCCACTGTTAGCATGAAGTGATTCTTCATGACTAGTGTGCAGAAGTTCAGTCTTGCAGGGCAGCCCCCTGTTCTATCCTGTTATCTGCTTGCCACTCTTATCATTTTATGCTGTAACCTAGTCTGAATTTTTAAAGTAGCATTAATGTCTTGTTCCCCGGCTGCTGTAACCCAAAGAATTTTAATGAAACTAACTGAAAGAGATTCCTATTCTTTCACTGAGGCAGCTGGCCAAAGAACTGGTTCATGGGCAGGGAAGTCTTTCAGCTTTGGAAGTAAAAATACCCCGATACTTCTTGCATCTCAAACCTGATTCTTTCCAACTTGCTGGGTGAGTGCTGCTGGTGGCTATTCCTGCTTTCACATGAGGAGACAAGATATGGCTCGATAACTATGTGCTGAACAAATGATTAAGTAGGTTAATTCCTGTCCTCACTCAGATCTTTCTTTTCTGGTCAGTTGATACATCCCTCAAATGCATGCTTTTCTACTATATCTTCTTCTATCAAATTGAAACTTCACACAAGCATGTCCTTTGTGGATTATTCCAGGAAAGATTGCATTTAAACTCCTAGTGAATGTGGTTTTCTTTCAAGCATTTATGTTTTGCTCTCTATTTGAAAGAATGTTGCCATTTCACAATGCCCTTCATGTCCATCTCCTAAAAAAGAGCAGCAGCTGGCTTGAGTATATTGGATTTTTTACTTAGACACATTTGTTATGCGAGACCATGAAAGACTTCAAATAACATTGTACGGTAATGGGAAGTCGAGGAGCTCTGTGGTTGTTCAGAACAAATTGTCAGCTGCTCTGATGCACAGATAAGGTGTGGGAAGGACTGATCCTCTCCCCCTCAGCAGCATGACAGCAACTTCCTCTTGCAGTGCTGGGAAAACATGATGCATGCTGTTCTGAATAGTTCATCGGCAAGGGGAGGATGAGATGGAGGGATGAGAGATAGGACCCTGCGTTAGCCCTTGGGAGAAGGCAATCATTCTGAAAATCAGCTAGAAAATGGGAGAGAGTAGGGAAATTAAAGGCAGCAAAAGAGATAGGAAGGAAAATGGTGACAAGTGGTCATTCCTTGGCTTTTCAGGTGGCCTCCTTATGGTCTCGCCTCTAATGTACCAAGGCTCCAACTCTGCTGCTGCTGCTATTAGCACTAACCTGAACGAGCCTTTTGGACCTCCAGCATGGAGGCTAATGCCATTCATCTTCCCTTAAGTAAAAGCAAGTCCTCCTCCTCCTGAGGGCTGATTTTCAGACTGGTACAGGTTAAGTAATCTTTCCCCACTATCAGGAGTTAGGAACTGTCTCAAGCAGAGCAATCCCACCATGTTGGTGAAGTACATTGGTTATTGGTTTAATACTCAAGTACTTAGCTCTTTGCTCTTGAAAAGAAACTCTAGTCCATCTGGCCACAGTTGTGTCTTTCCCAGAAGCAAACAGTAGTCATGTAATCAGCAAGGAGATGAAGCAGAACATCTACTCTGTAGTAGAGATTGGAACTAAACTACTGTAATCTGACAGAGCTATTCCTGCCCACATGCTACCTGATTTAGCAATTAGTCACTTATTTATGTACTTCATTAGATGATGACCAGAGTAGCACAGCATTTGCTTCCTCCTAGATTGTTTTATGACTGCCAAACAGGCTTCAGTCTAGCTTGTGAAACACAGCATAACTCAGGAGGGACTGGGTGAATTCTTTCTAGATTAAATCTATGGTTTTCAAACCTGTTTACTTAGTACAAGTGAGACCTCGATCTCCTGGAGGTAGCATAGCTACCCTTCTCTTAGCGTTATAATGCAGCCTTTCTTTGTCTGTGAAAAGTCTTAAACATACAGCTGTATACAGCTGTCTTTTTACAAGAGAGTTCTGCAGTGGTGGCCATAAGGCATCTGAAACTGCTTGGGAGTGCTATGCTCTGGGAATTGCCTGGTGAGCACACAGGAAAAAGTCAGTTTTCTGCAGTAGATCTCTCACATAGAGCCTGTTACTATACATGGGCTTGGGAGTGAAGCAGTTTGTTTGGTACAATGAATAGCACAGTCAACACATCATCTTTTACTGGTTCAGCTGGGTTCAAGTGTAATTGAGCCCAAAATGTTGCCAAGAATAAACAACCTGTTTTGCTGTGCTTTAAACAATCAGGTTCACCTGGTTGGGTCAGTTCCAGCAAAAGAATAGAGCTCATGCTGGACACTTTATTGCACTGTTCAATAAAAATGCCCTTAGGGATCTTAAGTACAGTGCACTTAATGCAAACCAGGAACAGAGAGACAAGTCCAGTTTTTTTCCTCAGATGCTGACTCAAAAGTTATCAAGAAAAGATCCTCCTTGTATATGCTTATCTGTGCTTTGCTTTTCACAGTGCCAGTGTATCACTGTTTCTGGCTTGGTTTCAAATCTGAGACTTTTGGGCAAATACTGGCAGGAACCACACATTATCTTCTAGTTGTATTTCCGCTAGAAGCAGATGGTCTTTCATCCAGCCAGTGAGTAGGAGGATGGCAGTTGTCCCTCTCACACTTTCTTGTAGCATATGTAGGGCAGCAGCATGGAGTGCATTAGTGCCCTTGTCACGAACAATGCAAGGCTGTAGGAACTGAGAAGTTACAGCGCAATACACTGTAATGTTATAATCCCATGTACTCCGACCCTGCGGCGTGGCTCTGGTGGTGGAGGCCGCCGCTGCCGCCCGGGGCAGGTGGCGGAGTGTTCCAGGCCCGCGGTCAGCGCCTGCCCCGGGCACGGCTCCAGGGCTGTTACTGGTGGCTGCCGACCGGGCACGGTCTGAACGCCGTTATCGCCGTGCGGACGGCCGCGGCGGCACCTGCGCTCCCCGGAGGACGGGCGGGCAG
>JANRGW010048171.1:0-20462 GCA_024733675.1 Psilopsiagon aymara
ACTGAGGCAAAGAAGTCATTAAGAACCTCAGCCTTCTCCAAATCCAGGGTAGCCAGTTCTTCTGATAGCTTCTGGAGAGGGCCAACAATGTCCTTACCCTGTCTTTTATTTGCAATGTACCTAAAGAATCCTTTCCTGTTATCCTTAACATCTCTAGCCAAGTTTAATTCTAACTGGGCCTTAGCCTTCCTAACCTAGTCCCTAGCTTCCTAGACAACATCCCTGTATTCTTCCCAAGCCGCCTGTCTTTGCTTCCACCTTTTATAAGCCTCTATTTTACTTTGAATTTTCTTCAGCAGCTCTCCTGGCCCTCCTGTCACACTTCCTTCTAGTAGGGATGTATCGTTCCTGAGCATGCAGCAGGTGATCCTTGAATATCAATCAAGAGCCTTGGGCCCCCCTGCTCTCTAGGGCTATACCACATGGAACCTTATTAAACAGGATTCTGAAGAGGCCAAAGTCTGCTCTCTTGAAGTCCAGGGCAGTGAGCGTGCTGCACGCTCTTCTCACTGTCCTGAGGAACTCAAATTTGACCATCTCATGATCACTGCAACCAAGGCTGCCCTGGAAAGTCACATTTCCAACCAGACCTTCCCTGTCGGTGAGCTTGAGGTCAAGCATGTTACCCCTCCTTGTCGCCTCCTCTATTACTTGCAGTAGGAAGTTGTCTTCCACACAACTGATGAACCTCTTGGATTGCTTGTGCCTGGCCGTACAGTCCCTCCAACAGATATCAGGGTGGTTGAAGTCCCCCATGAGAACAAGTGCCTGCAAGTGTGAGGCTGTTCCTATCTGTCTATAAAATCATTTCAATCAATATTAATGAGTTATGTTCGCTGCTAGTTGAAGGACTAAGTATGACCGCAAGTGAGATCACAGATGTTCATTTAATCAAGCTAGTGTCTTTTCAATTTGGTTATTATGTATTCCATTTAAAAAGCACTTTTCAGATGAGTGAAATAATAGCTTTCCTAGTTCAATGTTCCAGATCAAATAGTGAAATACTACTTTTCAATGTCCTTTTCCTAGGTGAAGTTTTGGGGGCTTGTTAGGTTAGGCATTTTTCCTGCTTGGGGGGTGGTATTGGTTTGTTTCTGGATTGTTTTTTTCTTTTTTTTTTCTTTTTTTTTAAGATTGACAACATGTCATAATTTTCATGTTTGCGGATTAACGTCTGCATGCTGAGCACAGTGCATTAATATGGATTCTGCTATATGATATGAAAATCTGAACTGGTAGTCAAAAAGATAGAGAACATCTGCAACCCCAGCTACAGATAAACTAGGCCAATGACAGAACTGTATAAAATATCACAGAGGGAAAATACAAATACAATACTGTGAAATATCAGAATATAGTTCCCATCCATAACAGGAAAATGTTGTTGCATGAATCTGTTCCATTTGTAGGCAATGCATTTTGGTGTGACTAACACTGTAACCCATGAGATCTGACAGTCAAATACATTTACAGTTTTATATTTATTTTAGAGAAAGTGCTTAAATTGGAAATAAAATGTGCAGATAGATATTTGATTAGGATCTATTTTTAGTAAGTAGAAATAGTTAAACATGTGAAAATAGTTTTCCAAATAAGTAAAATACTGTTTGCTTTTACTCTTTCCCCCCAGTTTCCATTTTGTGACCAGATTTTCCAGTCAAAACTGTTTTCCCAAATCAGAAATGAAATGAGAACACAATTATCTCAACAACTATTAAATCACACTGGATATACTGCAATGTCTATCTCCTACAGTGAGGAAATATCCCACTGTTTATCACATCATTTTGAAATAAGAAGAAAGATAATAAATATAATCTATGGCATCATTTTAGTAAAGACTTATTCCCTGAAATGAATGAACGAGATTGTACTGCATGTATTTCCCATAAATATCTCCTCAGTAGTAACTGCAGTTTAAAACCACGCTGATTTTCCCACAACTTTGCTTTGCTTATTTTATAATACAGCTACTTGAAGTGATTCATCAACGTCTTTATACTGATGATTTCATAAAAGTTGTGATTCCCTTCTTCCACATTTTTCACCAGAAACTCTCAAAGTGGAATCATAAGGAATCTTGCATAACACACAATATTCTGCAAGGGCTTTACACTTCCAATTTTCTTATCTACTAAGTTCCTAAAAGAAACAAAAGGGAAGTTCTCCTCCAGTTCTACAACATACACATAAATATCTTTTAAAGATACAAAATTATTTAGGAGATTTTATTTCCCACCCTTATAAATTTTCATTTTTTACTATAGAAGAAAACAGCAGAAGACATTATCTCTTACTAATTTCACAGGTTGCTTTGTCCTTTTGTTCTTTAAATAAAAAATAATTGCCAGAGGAAATGGACATAAAACAAAAATGAAATTGCTTGCATGTTACTTATTAAATAATATTTTCTTACAACTGCGGCATATCTTCAACTCTGAAAGGACATTCAAAGAAAGTTAAGCAACCTTTATCCCTCAAAACAGACCAGTGATGAAATTTATAGGACAGGACACTTAAATAATGTTTTTCTTCCTCAAGTATGCAAAGATTGGTGAAAAATTATTACACGTATCATAATGATTTGACAATCACTTATAATCCATCTCTCTTAAGATTCTTAAAGCACGAAAATAATTTAAAAATTCAAAGTTTAAGCAAAAGCAGACAAATGACTGATTAAGACTCAAAATGGTCATTGTACTGTTATGGTTACTGCAGTTCGTTGTCTTATAAAATTATGCCAAGACTGAGCTGCATGTATGTAATATAAGCCACTTGAAGATACTGTAGCAGTGTATTAGGTAGAGAAGTAAATGTATATGCAGAATAATATATATAATAATATATATAGAATATATATATAAAATATATATATATTAAGATATATATATATAGAGAGAGAGAAGCAGATGCACATGCAAAATTGCTGTAAGCACAGGATGGGTAAATAAAAACTCTAAAGAATCTTGACATGATAGAGAAGGCAAAAACTTTTCTCAAGTCCTTCTTGAAATAAATAGGAGAAATATTCTTTCTCCTGAATAATTGATCACTTATAATTATAACAACAATGATAACAATGATAACTTCACCATTGGGAATTACTGATCCTGCAAACATAGAACCAGAATTTGAAAAGAAAGCACAGTGTATGAATTTATGAAGCAGAAAAAAAGGAAACATAAATTACTTTTCTTTTGCCACTTCCATCTTGATATATTCAATTTCATCTGCCACAAAAGTTTCATTTTTGCCTTTTTTTTTTTTTTTTTTGTTACTTTAGATAAAACTAATGACACTCCCTAAAACCCCTCTGCAGAACAGTCTTACCAAATTGAGAACATGTACCTCACTGAAGACCGATGCTGGATAAATGTTCACTACAGGAACTATAAAAAGCAGAAGCACCTTAATGGAGTTTAGTTCAGTCACAGAGCAAGAGGAATGCTGGAATGAATCATCTGCTACCTAGGAAGTAGCTTAAACCAGGGAGTATTTACTTACCGGACACTAACATCTCTCCCAGTGCTGAGAGGGAATGCGAAGCTGAGCAGGCCGTTCCTTAAAAACATGTCTGACACAGCCACAGTTAATTTCAAGAGAGGTAAATAAAAAGTTCAATCCCTAATTTTTTACTAGTGTAATTATAAAACAAAGAATTTCCTTGGGAAATCACACTATTCATATTCAAATTATTGCCATGATTGTCCATTTCACTTCCTTGTGTACATTAATAAATAGTGTGAAACACTGTCTGACCTCTGTTTTTTCTACATACCAGTACTCTAGAAATTAGTCCAAATGTGTCTGGGAAGAAGGAAGAGCTGTAATAATGAATATAGCATCTTCAGAAGGATCAATTACCTATGCATATACAGACATTCCACAAAGAAAAATGAGGTCTTATTCCCGCATATTTTATGAGGTGTATTTCTTTCATAAAAAATATTGCAAAAGAGTGGAAAAACAACCAAGTAGGGTTTAGAATTAGCTTTAAATTAGGTTTTATAACTGCAAATGCTAATCAGATCATGAAGAAAAACATATGAGAAAACCTGAGTTCATCTTTACTAATATTTTATTAAGAAATCTATGTGCAATATAGAGAAACTACTAAGTACAGTTGAACATAAAAAAAATTGAAAACAATATCACCACCCTCAAAAAAAAAACAAAGCCATAAAAACCAAAACAAAGCAAAAATTATTTGAGGAAGACAATCTCCTAGGCCTAGAGAAAACTTTTTTAGGGAAATAAATCCCTTTGAGAGCAGAACAGCTAAATACCCTTATATATATATATATATACATTTTTTTTAATATGCATATATAAAAAAAAGAATCAAATAAACAAACAACAAAAAATAACAAACCTCCTAAACCTCTAATGGTGAATTAAAAATCCTTTCACCATACAAAAAACACCTAGTGATGAATAAAATAAAAAAATTAAAAAATAATTATTTCTGGCACATGCAGATTATCTGTAGAGGAACAAAAAAGGAACAAATACTACCACTGATCTGCAGAACACGATTCAGTCTTTAGGACTCCAATAATTAATTGCAAAGAATTTATACAAAAAAAGATGGAAATATCTAAAATGCTCTAGCAAAAATTTAACATTTTCTATTTAACTAAGGCTAAAATAAAGACATGGGATATGGGCTTTTCTCTATCTGTTCAACAAGGAAAATAGTCACTGAAGAAAGGAGAAGCAACTCAGAATCAGAGCCAAATTTTCTATACTTCAGCTTCAGAATTTTTGATTCGTAAGACTTTCCTGAATTGAGATCAGACCTAACACAGTATTCCAAGCATGACTGTTCATATTCACAGCAAAGTTATGAAAGGAAGTTGCATTTTGGATAAAATTGTATAAAATTTCTGCAGATAAATTATGACTTTCATAATAATCTAACCTAAAACATCACTATAGGTATGCACTCTATGGGATAGAACAGTCTCATCTTCATAGTTGAACTGTTTGATATGAAGCACCTGTGATACAGGGCAGCCACATAAAACAGTAACTGACCAGGGTTGCATAAAATATTGATTCAAGGACTTCTGTTCTTTAGCAGTTTAGGAGACTCTTCCTGGTCTGTCAACAATTGCCACCTCAAGACAAATGGTTCTGTAGGCTAGGGCCCTGGAGTAGCATACTGCGGCAGAAGAGTGGAAATTAATAGCTATAGCCAGGAATAGCTTTACCTCTGCTTCATGGCATTATAGTTGAGGCAGTGAACACTACCCATCTTACAGGACTAACCAACTGGTTATAGTGTTCCTGAGGTCTCACTATAGTAAAACTAGGTGAAGCAAAACCAGCAATCGCACAAAGCTGGGTATAGAAGAAATCATAAAGAAACTATCATTTACGATATTTTCTCCTTGGCAGAATGGTAACTAATTTCAGTATATAAAACAGTGTGGCGTTTGTAGTTTTTTAATCTTACTACTTCTGTATTTTGACTTTAGAGGCATGAATAAACTTCACAGCCATTAGTACTAAATTTCTACAGGTCATTCTTTCATCACTTGCTATGACACATTTGCATTTTATTTTTTCAGCTCTTCTGTGCATCATCACCTCTTCAGTTGCCATGTGGGTGCACATACGAAGTAACTACAGCAATGTAATAATGCGGTGTTGAAAAAAAATACAAAGCTTTGTGAAATAATTTAGAATGAATACTACAAAGATCCACTAGAAGGAGCTAGCACTGTGACTAATTTCAAAACAGTACAGCCATTTAGGGATACTGGTTTAAGGGTTTAAGGGGCAAATAATCTCTTTGCTGTTGAGAAAAACTACATTTATAGCTTTTGTCCAATCTTTTTCTTTTTTTTTTTTTTTAAATTTCATAGTCAAACACAGAAAGTGTACAGTAGTCACTGACATGCTCTGTATCTTCAAAAAGGAAAACATTAAACTTTCTATTTTGGTATAACATTTTCCCCTTTTGAAAAATGCATTTTATTACAAATATGGTAAACAATTTTATAACTTGCAGTCATATATTCTGTGTTGCATAAAATAACAGTGTACCACATGATGAAAAACTAGATGCTACTAAAGTATCTACTCTTTTTAATAAGCTTTATGAAGTTAAATTTCTACTCTATGAAAATCTAGAGTTAATTCACTTCTGAAATTAAACTCTCTCTCCTCTCTACTGACAGAGGTGGACACGCCTGTCTTACAACCTGACTAAACAAAGACAATTTTTTGTTCCTAAAAAATATCACTGAATCTGTCCATAAACACGCAATAAAGAGGAGATGTGATGGTAGAATCACACTATGTATAATCTTTGCTTCTGAACAGTGTATCTTCTCTTGTTTCCCTATTAATATAAAATATATAAAGCACTGATAATTTATCAAAGACTAATTCAATTGCAAAAAAAGACCACATAGATTGTATTACTGGTTTAGCATATCAAAAGCAAACACAAAAGTAGAAAAGCAAAATATATACACCTACTCTTTGCATGCTAGTCAGACAAATTGACTTCTTGTCATGAACACTTACTGGTCTGTAGCTGCTTTTCTCTGGCATGCATGTCAGCAAGTATTTTTTTGTAATGACTGGTAAAAGCAGCTAGGTCAGCATCCAGAAACACTGGCCCTTGTTCCTTCTCTTTGAGCGCTTGACTTTGAGCCTTTAGCCGTTCAATCTGAGGCTGAAGGGTTGACATTCGGATGATTTCGTCCTGCATATTTGAACGAAAAAAAAATCAAGATTAAGCTGTTCAACAAATGAAATCACTAGTGGCATGGAATTACCACTGGTTTAATGCACATTACACAACTGTTTCGCTTCCAACTACATTAGTTACAGTAAGAACAAATTCAACTGTTTTAGTATTTTCTCACAAAGCTGTAACTCTGCTCCAAATATGACTGTTGGTTGATAACACTGTTTACAGTCACTTTCACATGACATTATCATGTCAGTAGTGTAAGATGAAAAGAAAACAGGACAGACTTCACATTAAAATTGCATGCTTCTTGTAAGAGAGAAGAGATAAGAATATGGAGAGAAGAGAAGGCAGAAGGGAGAGGGGAGAGCGAACAGAGAAGACATATTTCAGTTGGAAGGGACCTACAAGGATCATCAACTGCCTGAATAAATTCAAGTCTGACCAGAAGTTAAAGCATGTTGTTAAGGCCATTGTCTGAATGCCTCTTAAACACTGACTGGCTTGGGGCACTAACCACCTCTCTAGGAAGCCTGTTCCAGTGTTTGACCAGCCTCTTGTAAAAGAAATGCTTCCTAATGCCCAGTCTAAACCTCCCCTGGTCCATTCCCATGTGTACTGTCACTGGATACCAGGGAGAAGAGATCAGCACCTCCTTCTCACTTCCCCTTCCCAGGAAGCTCTAGAGAACAATGAGGCTGTGCTATTATAACTTCAGGAGACCTTGTACAGACTGTGTAAAAAGAAATAAGGAAAGTAAGCCGAAAGTACAGATCACTGTAGAGGTACTCTTAAAGGGAGTTTTCTGCAAGAAAACAGGGAACCATTGTAAGCACAATGCCAGCTCAGAAATGCCTGAAAACAGAACTAGTAGCCTAGATCTAAATTTGGGTTTCAAACGTTTTCAGCTTCAGCTCTGCAGACAGAAATTTCAGAAAGTCAGACTATTACAAGTATGTCATACAATTTATAATTTGTTACTACATCTCAATAGATTCCAGTCAAACAATATTAGCTTGTCAATAATCCATACCTACAGCATTGTCTACAGTAAGAGAGATAAGGAAATTTCTACGATGGTGCAGCACAAAAACTTAGAGAGAATAATCAATGAATTGGTGTGACATTTTTTGTGCAGGTACTCTAATTCTGTCATTTGATGACAGAAGAATATTCCTCCATTCAACTACAGTATCCACCTTGCAGGGTAACAAGTAAAACAGTCCAATATGGCAGAATTTTGGATTTCACTACGAAGACAATGTTCTGGTCCACATCCTTATGACAGAGGTGATGAGCAACAGCTTTTAAATGAAGAACCAAAGACAGATTCTTAGAGAAAAAAAAAATAAAGAAAGAAACAAGAAGAATTTACAGGCATATTTCCCCAGCTTTAGATATCTAAGTATCTTAATAAACAAATATTCAGTGCAGGCTTTTAAATATCCATATGCCATGTCCTATTGCCTCTTTCTTCTTCACCAGTCTTCCCTTTCCTTAAATAAATATTTTCAATAATTACCCTGGAAAGATAAAGAATCCATTTTCTACTTTTATATTGAAATAATGTGGCCCACTGTTGGAACACCTATCTAGTAAAATATAATAAAGAACTTGGAGAAGGATCTCTAACCTTGCATTTTTCCAGCTGAGTTTTTACTGTAGCAGGATCTGTTGCTGGTGTGGGTTGTGCTTTCAGCCAGTTTTCGGCAGTCACTGCTGTCTGTTCCAGCTGCTGCAGCTGGTAGTAGAAGTCAATGATGTTATTTTGGTACTCCAGCCATGCCAGTCTTTCACTCAGCAACTGACAGAACCCAATCCAGCGGCTCTTCAGCTGCTCTGACGCTTGTCTAATGTTGTCAGCATTCAAACCCTCTAGAAAGAAAACAAGAGAGGAACACACTTAAATAAGCCACAAATAAAAAAAAAAAAAGTAAAATAATTTAACAATACAATTTCTGTATTTTAGAGTTCATAAATCCAGTTAATGATTTATCATCAGATAACAGTCCTGAACATACAGATGTTACACATTAGAGGAGAAAGCATTTAAAAAATATTTTAAGTTGCTGCCAGGGTACTTTTGTTGCTATGGGAATGCATTATAAAGTGTTTTAAAGTACAAGAATGGGAATAAAGCAAAGTAGAGATACAATATATAAAGCTTATTAAAAATGCTGTAAGAAAGAAGAAAATGCCTGACAGCTGGATTTTGGAAACTATGTCTGTACTGTACAAGAACGTTGAGGTTTTAATAAAAACTTCAATTTAAATGAATGGAAACTATATTTCACAGTTATTTTGATGTTTCTGATAATCCAATCCTTCAGTTTTGCTTTACACATTATTTTAGAAATATTATAAGCATTCAGGAGTAAACACATGACCAGATCAAACCTTCATCTAGGCCAGTCCCATATGCCCAACAGTGTCCGTCAATAGATATTAAGCAAGACTGAGAGCCAAGAAACCAAAGCTGACAACTTCATGATTATTTTCGGACAGGGTTTGATTTCTCTGCTGTAGTTTGCCTATTCCTGTCCATGGTTCAACAATCACGCTTGAACTGAAGTTCATAAAAGATAACTGACTTCAGTTATTACAGACAGGGCAATTATTTAGAACTATCAAAGGTAAAAGTGCTATACATATTCTGCGTAGAAAGGCAATGCATATCAAAGACAAGTAAGGTCTTATATAACATCATTTATAGTTACTCTGAAACTTGAACTCAGGTTGAGTTCAAAATAGTATTAACTTAAGTATCTAATTAACTTTTCAGAGGAAGTTCAAATTTAGTCCCTACCCTTTTTTACTGTCATGACATGTAACGAATCTCACAGCAATAAGACCGATATTGATTTTAAAATTACTAATCTTCTCAATCCATTGAGTAATCGTATATGCTTACAACCATTTTTAATAACATCATCACTTAGACATACACTAGTTTCCTATTTCTTAAAAACAAGTTTAAAAGCAAATGTGACAAAAGCGGTGAGTGTTACAGTTTTATGATTTTTGATACACTGTCATTGTGATTCATCTTGTTTGCAACCTGAATTCCCAATCTGGATTAAAATGACGCTATCAGGTATAAAAATGGTAAAGTCAAGGTGCAATTTTTGAAGGTATAATACAGGAAATGGAGTCCTAATAAACAGCTAAAAGTCTTACATAAGAAAAAAAAATAAATAAAATAAGTACTGAAAATTTAGTGCAATAAAATTTTCTAAGGAAAGACAATAATACGTGTTATATGGTAAATTGCACTAAATGTGTTAACATGTAACGTCTAATAAACACACAGAAATATGTGAAGAGGCAGCATAAACCTGAACAGCATAGCATGTCTGAATAAAACTGATCAGAGCTGACAAGGCACACAGGTACTGAATCTTACCAACAGCAAGAACACATATATAGAAGACAAGCCTTTAACTATGCTGTATTTCAACTGCTTCTGTCCTGATGTGACTTTGATTGTAAAGTGTTGCACGTTTGTTAGAGAGAGCAGATATCTGCCACTATGTTCACACTTACCTCTGAACCTGGAAGACACTGACTATGAGTTTGGGAGAGTAGATACAAAAATATTAGTTTTATTTATTCCTCCTTTCCTCTCTCTTTAGCTGCCACAGATTCCACAATACCCTTAGGCAAGATTATGATTACCAGAGGAAGGAGAGTCACTGATTTTTCTTACGTAATAATTGTTTTCATTATATTATTTTCTTTAAGAATTCAGAGAGGACTGTATTTCAGATGAAAATTTAGATTCATTAGATCCTCTTCTTTTTACTCACATGTCCCTCTTAACATTTCTATACATGAAAATAAGCAATGTTATTCAATTTTCCTTAATTCTCTTCCTTATTATCTAAACTTACAGTCTAAATGAGGTGACCCGGTCCATGGCAGGGGAGCTGGAACTAATGATCTCAAGGTCCTTTCCAGCCCTAACCTTTCTATGATTCTAAGATTCCACATGTGCACAGTTGAACGAAGAAATGCTCCTCTCTTCATGTAACTAAACTGGACAGTACAAGATTGGAGTGTGCAGAGATATGTTTGGTGAAAAATTGAAGAGGTGCACCTCCATTAGGCAAAACAATATCATACTGAACGGAAGAATAATCTGAAAATCTCCACAGGATGCATTTTTAAAACTCTCTTAATTCATAGTCCATTTAGATAACTCAAAGTTGCCCATCAGATGTCGATACATCATTTCCAGAAGGATGTAAGAAAATGGCCATTACTTTCCCATGAAATCATTTGGGTAAATTTGATAGAAGTTTGTCTTATTTTGAAGAAAGCTAATACTCAGTCTCATAGAAAAATTAATAATTTTTTGAGTAGCTGATGCTATGACGGCATAATTTTAATGTTTTTATTTGCTCATTAAATTGGTGAAAAACAAGAATTTGAAACTTACTTCCATGGTAAGTACTGGTTTCTTCACTATCCTTTGCAACTATTCATTCTTAACATGAATCCCCTTACTCTGTTTCACTCATAGTGGCAAGACACACCAAAAGTTGATAAGCAGGAGAAGAAACAACGTAAACCACTCTCTGTTAAAACAATATTATTTTAGGAATAATGGTTCATAATCTTTTCATGTTTCATACTCCACAAGCTTCTGATATAATCAGTGAATAAATACACTGTACCTGGAGGAGGCAGATCATTAACTGAAGTGCATCCGTTAATTTTATTACCTTGTGTACTGCACATAACAAATTGTGTGAACATTTTTAATTGTGCAGCAACTTACATGCAATTACTTTGGAATTGCCACTTAATATGAAGTATATCTGATTAAATGCATTCATCATTTGCTATGGTTCTGTGATAGAATAATATAACATTATCTGTGGTTTTATAGCTTTTGACTTAGAAGCGTATAGGAAATACTAACTCACAAGATAATACATTTCTTCCACAGAACAGTGGCACTTAACAATTACGTGTTTTATCACAACAAATTCATTTGTATTCACTTTAATGCTGCCTACCAAAATTCCCTGAGTATTCATTTTGATGCCCTATTTATTTTAATTTAAACTACTATAATAGTCAAACTGCTCAAACTCAAACTGCTAAACTGCTTCACTCACACATCAACAGATTTCTTATTCTGTTTCAGAACAGAATGTAGAAAAGAAAAACAGAACCGATTTTTTTCCTAGAAACACCAGTAAACACAAGAGGTAAGTTTGCATTGACGGCAATTATCAGGCTTTTAAAAAAACATAGACAAAGAGAGGCAGAGCACAGCCCACACAGATGAGTGGTTGGATAAAGAATTAACCACCAAAAGCATAAATTATTTCCTCTGTGATGGGAAATGTCCTTCAAATTGCAATGTCCAGATTCACTACTTAAAAACACAAGAATAGCTACACTGTATGAGATAGCAGTTCTCTCTAGTGCAAAATACTTTACTGAAAACAGCTGAAAGCATCTACATAAGGCAAGAATAGCGCACTTTATAAATACATTTCCTCAGAATATTTTCCCTCTGTGCTAAGGAACAAATAAATGAAACCTCAAGTAAACCAATCTAATTATCTAGAGAATTTGATCTTATTTTTTTTATTCCCCCCTCCCATCACTGTGAAAATAAAACCAGGAAAATAAACATGAATGCTACAACAATGGAATTCACCACCATTCCGAACTCGCTCTTATAATCTACAGGAGGTCTTCATCTATTTATGCACTTCATCTCTTACATTCAGAATCTTGTTTACAAGCAAAGAAAAAACACATTTTATATATAAGTAAAGCCAAGAATTTAGTGATAGTGTAATTGAAATCTTAGGAGTCTATTCATGACTAGTCCAGATCTAATTGGTACAGAATAAGTAAAAAATAACAATACGGTTAAAAATGGCATCACTTCTCAAGTGATCTATCCCTTAAATGTGGTTGCCTTGTATAGTTTTTAATTACAGGTTAAATTACAAATGCATGACAGTCCTCAACTGTATCACTGGCAAGTTTCCCTAAAGGAAGCACTACACAGATCAATGACGGGAGCATCATAATTTGGGATTTGTAAACTATGTGAGCTAAAAAGTATTCTCATTCGAGATAACATAGTACATCTCTCCACTAGATGATAAAACTGAATGCCTCCCACACATGCATAAAGGCACATTAATCGCAGTTCATTTCATGTTACAGAAAACAGTTCCAGCATTAGAAGACGAAGGTAAGTAAGGCATAGTCAATCTGCTCTGTATTTTTTTTCCTTCATCCAGCAAAACTCTATATCCTTTCCTATTGTTCTTAATGAAGCAGCAATCAACCCCCCCCCAAAAAAAAAAACAACAAACCACCAAAACCAAACCAAACCAAACCAAACCACAACATCCCCCCAAAACCAAACAAACTTTAAAGCAACAAAAGCAGAGGAGACAACTGCATGTCTCACATTTATTACCAGAAGCCACACAAAGACTAAACTTAGCTGAATTACTATGGAAAATATATAACTGCATAAAATTATTACATGTTGAGATTCTACTCTCTACCAATCCCACCTGGCAGTGATTACTGCATTATTTAACCTTTTCATATGCTAGTCCCCAAATTGCAACAGTGAAGTAGCTGAAAGCCCCATAAACATTTCAGTTTTCAAGTCCACGGTAAATGTTTCTCTTTTTAAAGGAATTGTTTCTTACCTAAAACCATGACAAAAAAGGTTATTCATTCTCACAGACAACTGTCATCCTTGCCTAGAATACTCTTCCTACCAAGGCTGCCACAATATAAGGCATGATACAGAGCTCTGAGCAGTTAGCAGGAAACGAGTAAAGTCATGCTGACATAGCTAGACTGCCTTGTACTTGCAGCCCAAATGGAAGATGTGCTTTCTAAAGACAAAAGTGTGATCTGGGAGATACTGGAAATATTTATATGCCCATCTAGCCACAGCTGAGATCACAACATCTATAAACCATGAATAAGCATGGGCCCATGGACTGAAGGATAAAATAAAAGAGCACCTTGAAGCAAAACTACATGAGAATATTTAAGATGAAATATTAATCTACTCAACAGTAGACAAGGTAGGTAGCACAGTACCAGAAAACTAATACATAAGGAGTCAGTGAGCTCTGCAACTAAAACTGAAATCAGTCACCTAAAAATAATATATAACCTAAAGAAACTGAATCTTGAATTCTTGAGGTTCAAGTCTGCACTTGTCCAAAGGAAGGGTGGGGTACAGCTAAATGTGCTGCAGACAGATTATGCCCAAACTAAACAGCCTTGATGTGGCAGCAGAAAAATTTCAAGCATTGCCTTAGAAGTTCAGTATAACCAGTCCTTTCAGGCAGCAAACATAAACAAAAATTGTTTGAATTCTTCATATGATCCAGCCATGGAAAAGTGACCAAATGATTTCAAAGTGTGTGCAGATGATACCAGACTCCCTTCAGTCTACTCACTGAGCCTGGGAAGGGAACCCTTGCAACAGTTGTTACAGTAATGATAGTTAAATAGAGCCCACACATTAAATATGGTCACTTTTAAAATATTGGACCTTCATACTTAAGCAATATAATCTTAGGAATCTGTGATTTTTTTTTTAGCCTGGCCAGTTAGTGCCTCAAACTCAAATTACTTAATTTTTAGCAACTAAATTTTTCGTTCTTCATTATAATAACTGATATATGTTCTGAAGCTCACTGTATTCAAAATCTATATTTCTGATAATCATATGATGGATGTTGGCCATGTTGAATAGTTTATTGCTAAGTAAGATATTAAATAGCAAGGATAATGGCATGACAATCATAATTTTACTTTCATCTACCTCTGTTTTTCCTTTTTCCCTTAAAAGTTTTAAACATTCAAAAGAAAGACACAGCAGATGATTTTTTTAAAATCAATAATAAAAATAAGAACTTACAAATAATTTTTAAAAAATTTGTATAAGCTATGATGTTTATTATTTTTGAAAAGCCGAATGCCAAAAATATCTTCCAAAGCCCAATAAAAAGTTGTATTTTCTATGATACAGAGCATTATGTTTATTACAAAACATACATAGTATATTATATGTCAGAAAGCCCTTTTTTCAAACTGTTCAGAGCAATGCCTTCAGGGATTTCTAACTCAGATGAGTTAATGTACCTTCAAAAGTTCAGCATACTCAGAAAATAAGATTACAACTTAAGTCTCTGAGCAGAACAGATTGTTAATATACAGTTCATTACTGTGAGCAAGTTTTACACACATTTCTTTTCATGGTACAGAAGTGCTAAGATTTTTTTCTTTTTCTTTTTTCTAATTAACGTATTTAACATTCAGAAACAATAGAAGTACTATAAGGCAATATTACTTTACTGTTCCATTTAGACAGTATTTGCTAATATGATTATTGTGATAAATATGAACCTATGCATTTATCAAATCCCTAAGAAGATTATCTAAATCAACTCCCATGTAATTACCATTCACCATCTGTTCCACGAGGGCCTCAGCTGATCTGCTGGCATCTTGCAGTTTTCTGTACTTCTCAGGCTTTTCTCGCTGGATGGCCTGCAGCATGACAGGAAAGGTGATTATTTCAAAAGAGGGATTTTGAAAAAGAAAATAATTAATCTCAGGGATGCTTTCTGCTTTCTTGAGACTACTTAACCTGGTGTCAGCCTCCCAGTTTACAATGAAACCAGAATGTACTGCATACCATCAGGGAGTTAGTCATAAAGTCAAATACATATACTGACACAACAGAACAGATTTGAGAAATTATATAGATTAATATTTTACAGACAAATAAAAGACATATAAACTAAGAGCAATTCAAAGACCAATATTCTAGAATAAAAAAATTGACAAATTCTTTGTAGAAGAACAGATGCTTATTTCTCATGGTAACAGCAAGAACTGAGCATGCTAACCAAATTACAAGGGTTCATAGCATACTTCAGCATTGAACCTATATACCATTTGTTTGATTACTCTCTTGTTTAAAAAGAAAACCAAACCAAACCCTGCAAAATGGATATTAAAGTAGATATCTAACATCTATACAAACATAAATAGCACACATACATATATGAGCTACTAAGGAAGACAGTGAGTTAACTGAAGAATTAACACAGGCTTCTAGTTATGTATTATACCTAATACTCACAATTCACCTTTCTGCATTCAAAAATTTCTCATCCATGTTCAGGCTAGCACTCAGGCTAGCTGGTAATGGCTGGTAAAGCTACCTTATGAAGTTTAAGGATATAGTATAAGTCTAAGATTTTAATTAATTTTGGGTTGGTAGCAATACACATCGAAGTAAAACCAGTTTAGATCTGACAGCCCGTCAATGCTGTCTCATAGTTAACATCATGAAGTCACTCAATTGATTTGAAACCAATTTAGTTTCAGTGTCATTCAGAAGCTCTAAATCAGAACCCCAAAAAAGCAGCACAGGGCCACAGCCAAGCCTGACAGCAAAATTAAAAGAGGCTGTAAAACCCCCAGAGATCCTGATTAACAGAGTCTCTCACAAATCAGAGGTCCTCACTTCACTGCAGCAGATACACACATATTAAAGGATATGCCACTGCAAATCCTACATGACATGTACGGATAGATAACACAGTCCTGGCTGCAGCATCTCAGTCTGGCTGACGCCACTAGGCTTCCTAATCACCTTATTTATTTTCACAGCAAAGGTATATTCTGTCTGATTTGACTCTTCAGGAGAAAAAGTTTCTTACACCTGGAAAGAAACCTCAGTGGGTGGCTAAGAATGCATTTAAGTAGAATAACTTGATATGCTTACATTTCACAGAATCATAGAATTAGGAGGAAATAATATAAACATCTTTGACTAAACTCTCTTAAAATATATTTTAAAGTGTGATGCTTAAAAAATCTTCAGTTTAAGAAGTATCAGCTCCCCAGAAGTCTTTCCCAAATGAAGAGATATTCAGAACTTTAAAAGAGAGATTTTCAGCTAAATTCACACATTTCCACAGCTTACTTAAAACATCTGTGCATATAGACATGTTTAAATAGCAGGCTTTCTAACAATAACCCCAAGCTGCTATCAAACATTGTTACTAATAAAATTTTGTGTAAATAAAATATAAAAAGAAAGGATATTTAGAGAAGAATGAAGGATGGAAATATATTGCATTTTATAAACCTATCTTTAATATATACTTAAGTCATCACTGAAAGATTACAAAGTTTAACCCCAACGAGTTAAAGATGTCTGTATTATTTATAGTGTTTCCAGGTCAATAAAATCTTTTACCATTCCACTGTACAATTTAAATATTTTCCAAATTAAAAAAGAAATACTATTTCTCTGCAGAGTTCCAAGATTTCTTATAGAATCCTTATTAATACTACTCTGTCTATAATGCCAGATATAATTAGCATGAGTCTAACTATAGAGAACTCAAAGGAATCCTTAAAACACTAAAATATACTGAAAATATTTCTACTTGTCTGCAATGCCAGATGCATAATTATCATGATTGTAACTGTAGTGAGCACAAAGGGATCATTAAAAAAACTTAAAATACACTAAAAAAACTATGGTTTAGAAATATAAAAATGATATTACATCAAAGTCTGTGGCAGTGAACCTTTCAGTGCACTGTAATACGCTACATACACAAAAAAAATGTGGAGAAATATCTACTTGTCTCCTGAAAAATTACAGTTTCTGGGTCCTGACAGAAATTTTAAAAACTATTTATATAGTCCTTAAATAAACAAGAAAATATGGAACATATCAAACTTTCTGTCAATCACTTTTCTCCACTCATTGTTATGCAACTGGAATATATTATAAAAATGAAATTCTAACACTCATTATAGGAATACATATGTTTACACACAGAAAGCACAGCACTAGCCAGAGGAGGAAAGACTGTTGCCTTGTTCCACACAGAAAGACAAATTGCCTTATCTGGGGAGAAAGAAGGACATTCACCCTAGTTACTCCTAGCACTAATCAGTGTCGTGCCATTACTCTACATATTGCCATTGTTTGGCAAACCGGCAAAATATCTGAGATTTTTCAGCTTTTAAGAAGAATTTCTTTCCATAAGCACATGTAAAATGCCTCCACAGGAGGAACAACAAAGGGAGTATAAGTCCCGGAACCACTGTCATTTACCTCTTTGGCTCCGTTTTGTTAATTTTTAACTCCACTGAAGGGGACCATACACTTGTTTCAGGTTCACTCATGACAGAAAAAGGCTGTTTGCAGAGGTTTGTGAAGTTTTGAAAGGCTTAGATTCTGTGCATTGTAATCAACCCTTTTTTTTTTTTATAAGAAGTTGTTGTAGTGGCAGAGCAACTTCAAAATATTTCCAAATATATAACTTTCCCTTTTTTACTCTGTTTTCTGAAAAGATTTTTCAGGAAAAAAAAAAAAAAAAAAAACTAAAAATTCATCTTTAGCTAAATCGCACCTGAAGGTGAGGAGGCTGTTTTCACAATGTTAATCTGACCCTGAGATTTCAGTTGGCAGACAATGACTTCACAACCTAGAAAACACTAATGGTCAGAGGTATTTGGATGTTATTCATAACAAATCAACATCCTACTTTGAAATCTCTGTGAAAGGATGCATGGTAGTAATAGTCCCTGACCTCCTCTAACTCTGACCATTTACCCCTTAGGGCAGGAGATGGCAACATTTTCATCATTGGCTCTGACAGTGATTCAGCTTTCAAATATCCAGGCCCAACAAAGCATGTCTGAAAAAGGTCAGTAAACCAGAACAAATGAGAATGGAACTTTTGAGAAGGCCAAGAGAACAAATTTAATTGTCTAGGATATCTGACATTTTCCTTTACATCTCTTCCTTATATGCTTACCTTGGATTCTGAATTTCTAGGTGGTGCTTCTTGGCTAACCAATATTCCTATCCAGGAGTTTTATTCCCATTTTACTGTGGGATATAGTATATTATAAAGCAGGATTTTCTATCCAAAAAGTTTTAATTTTTTGCAGCTGAACCTTTATATATCTGAATTTGCAATACTGAAAGCTCATCATAGCTTTAAAAAGTAACAGTAAAGTATATGTACTAACTGGAAAATGTTAACAGTATAATGCAGTGTAACAATATTTACAGCAAATGTTTGGATGTCTTCATTATTTAGGAGTAGCATGGTTGTCTCCCAATGAAACTTCTATACTTTTGGCATCCAGTCCCTCTGGCCAGTTAAGGCAAGTATCTTTCTTTTATAGCCAGGAAGGGCTAAAAATGTTTTTGCTTCTTCCCAGACATAGGAATGGGCTTTATGTACATATCTCACATATTCAATCTCCACCTACAAAAATAAGGCTAACTGCCTGCCAGTTTCTGAAGAGTAGCTAGCTTAGTAAAGTCAGTGCATTTCATACAGCCATCTTCAGGCTCCATCTCCTCAAGGCTCTTCTGAGCTGGGATGGGAACAGGCATTTGAACTTGATGAATCATCAGTGATGGCAAAACAGCTTTCCTTGTGGCTGTCATTACTGAAGTCAGCATCCCTCCATCACACAGCAGATGTACTGCCACTATATCACACAGAAGTGATCCCTTATTCAAAAAAAATGATGAATAAGAGGAAGCTGCCACAACAAGAAAGAAAATCATCTAACTAGGAACATGTCCTCAAAAGAACAGCTGAAAAGAAAGTCATCAGGAAAGGCACTAGGACTGGTCACCTATCATGGTGGGCAACAAATGGTAGGTCTGATATCGGCCAAGCACAGGCAGTCTGTGCTACACCAATATATACATATACACACACACACATATACAGCACTACATATATATATAGTTAAATAGGGAGAAACTAAATGATAGCTCTATATGCAAGATGAATACTTAATTCTATATATTTAATACAAAGATCTAGTATTATATAAGTATTATATAAGTATAGTATTATATAAGATGCATTTAATACAAGATTTATACTTAATACTATATATTTAATACTAAATAATAGCTCTATAGATAAGAGCAGGATGAGACTTCTGCATGCATGCACCTGCAGTTGCATGCAAGTATGTATAACACGGGGGTATAACTATGTATGTCAGTACAACACAATCTTTTTCCATTATCACTAATAAATATTTTCCTTCTTGGCATTTCATCTTTTTCTTATATACCTTCTACAACTTTACTAGAGACTATAATATATTAAAATCCACACTACCTTTTCCATTGATATGAGGCTAATTTTAAGCAAATTAGGAACAAAAAGTGTTAACAAGCAACACAAACTCCTCAAATCAAAAAACTAGACAGTACTTCCTCCTTTGACTACTAGCCTTACAGATGGAAACAGAGACCAGACCTAGAAAAGTCAGGTCAGGACAAGCTTTAAAAGCAGGCAGTTAAAACAAATGCATCTTTTGCTTTTCTGAGAAGCATGCCCACAGACTTCCTTTAACTGAAAACCATTCAGCACTGAACCAGGTAGTACTTTTAAGTGTCATCTTTCATAGCTCTTCTATCAAATTAAAACATGTAATCACAATGTTTTCTCCTTTAAAACATCTACAAATTTCTACATCTAACTTGATTTTCTCGATGAAATGTTTATTCTAAAAGTAGCAATACTCCATGAAATCTAGCATAATATATAGATTAAGATGAGCTAATTTGCCATCCTTGAAATTATGTTCCTCAAAATTGGAATATATATGAAGGAGAGACTAGAACATCTTCCTTTTTTGTTGTTTTGGTTCCCCCCCCCCCCCCTTTATT
>JANRGW010048172.1:0-12678 GCA_024733675.1 Psilopsiagon aymara
AATGGGTTGCCCAGGGAAGTTGTGAATGCTCCATTCCTGGTGGTGTTCAAGGCCAGGTTGGACATAGCCTTGGGTGGTATGGTTTAGTGGGAGGTGTCCCTGCCCATGGCAGGGGGATTGGAACTGGATGATCTTAAGGTCCTTTCCAACCCAAACTATTCTATGATTCTATTCTATGAAGGGCTTACAGTGAAACCATGGGGTGAGACACAGTGGGGTGAGGCAGAGAGCCAACAGGTAGCTAGGAGATAACTGTGAATAATGTGACAAGCAAATTACCTGTGCAATTAGGAAGCAGGTTACAGCAACTTTCATTGCTGTGACAATTCAAGCACCTAGGCAAACCAGAATTTAAGGGAAATTTAACATCTCAGACTAACTAGCATTGTCAGGAAAAAAATCAACATTCTGCAGGCACATCAGACCTTTTCCAGGTCTGAAATACAAGGACCAAACTTCAAAGGGGAATGCAAATATAGAAGCATGGCTGGCAGTTTAATTGTACTTGTTAATCAGCTAGAGTGCTGGAGTGAAGAAGCAGCTGATACCTGCAGCACAGAGGAGAGCCAGGCCCCTTCCCCACTGAGGTAAAGACGCGGGAGCAGAGGCAGCTCACCATATTGCACCAGATTGATTTAAAAAGAAGATGAAAATCAGGCAAACAACCCAGGCTAGGCTGGGATGAGCACTCTGATGGATGGCCTCTCTGGGCGTTCACAGACACACTGGAGGTGACCAGGGACAGGAGTTTTCCTTTACTGAAATCTCTGCTTTGTCTCCAGCACAGACATCACCAGAGACCTCATTGAGGTGCTGCTTTGGGAAAAATACTCTGCAGGAAATAAGGAAACCACCTTATTTCTGCTCACTAAGAGCCCATTTTGGGATCACAGCCCCAGGGCTACTGCTTGAGAGCTGAAGAGGGATTTGTGCCTGGCATATGAAATAGGCATGACTGCCCTCATGGTGAGAGAACAGGAACAGGATGCTGTAAATCCCAGCAACACTAGTTCCCAAGGGGGAATTATGTTCAAAAGCTCAGTCCTGAAAAGCTTGCTAGTTTTGTTTCCACATTTTTGGTCACTACAGAAGAAAACTTTCACCTTTCCCAGCCTGAAGCACTCTGCTTTAACTCCCTGAACTCATCCCAACTGACTGGAGCTGGGTTAGCATCTCTCTGGAGCTGGACATTGCTTTGAGGATGCCTCCCTTCAATGCTGCTTTTCTTACTGAATCCTTTTCCTGGCTATGGAGCTGCACCTTCCAGTATAAAGCTGGGTCATTGGTAAGCTTGTCTGGAGCAGTTTTTGACATATGGTGAAGAATGGGGGTTTTGTGGGGGAAACTGCCACAGGAGAGGCTCATTCACCAGCCTTAGGAAATGCAGTCCCTTGTGGAAATGCTCTGATAGATTTGCAATTCCTCTTCCCTTCCGCACAGCAAGGAAAGTTGCAAGAGGACATCCTGCCAACCTTGAGATGCAAATCTCTGGCATTTCTGGAGGTAGCAAAGGGCAGAGCTCCACTCTGGGACCATGGCATCAGCAGCAGTGTGTGACTGGCAGGAACTGATTTGAATAATTGGGTGTCACATCTCTATTTTTCTTTCAGTTTAGCTACATGTGCAATTAATTAAAATAATAACCTAAACAGTCTCCTGCTGGGGTTGTGTTTGCTGCTCTGCTTCAGTCTGCCATTGGCGCTGCTGAAAGAGCTCTGTCGAGAGCCGCTTCTTGCTGAGAAGAGCTCGAGTTCTCCCAGCAGAAAGACATTTAATGTGCATGGTGTCTGTGCTCTTTCCACCCATGTTGTCTGGGTGGTGGGTAGACAATAAATAAGGCTTTAATATACCACTTTCCACATCATCCCCTTGCTCTGTGCTTTGCCTGGCATGGAGAATTGTCTTATCCATGTCATGGGAGATGTGGTCCCTGTCCTGCATCCAAGGCAGCCCAGTAGTGCTGCAGGAGGGCTTGTGGGGATTCCTTTGAAATCAGGACCCCAAAGTATAGTCACTGGATAGCCGTGCATATATCTAATGATAGAGGCAAGGTACAAGAACACAAGAGCTCTGCTGTTGAGAGGTGCTCCAGGACAGCCCCATGGACTATCAGCACGGCCAAAACTCCTGCACTGAAGTTTTACTTGGAAGTGTCGTCTCCTCTTCCTCGAATTAAGTATTTCCACCAGCTCATCGCATGTGTAGCTGCCTCCAGACCCCACCTGCATCATTTTGCTGCCTGTTTCCACTGCATTACATTCCTCACCTCTGCTCTGCAGTCCAAGGCTGGCAGATGCCCTCAGCAGCCTTCACAAAGGGAGAAAGCTCTGGTTCACAGGGAAACCATGATCTTCATTCATCCACAGGTCTTCCTAAGCAAAGGCCAAGATTTTGGTATGCACTGACCTGATCGCATCCCTTGCAAGACCGTAGTGCAGCTTATGCTTGCTGCTCCCACACTGCGGATCTCTCTGGAAGAGAAGAATTAGTTGGGGAACTGTGTTCCCACTTCTCACGCTCCTCTCAAATAACCTTTATCTGCAATATATACCAATATCTGCAAACACATGCTGCTTCAGCAGCAGCAGGAGCATACTTTAAAAAATCAGGATGCTTACATCCAAAGCCTTTACTTATTGCTGTGTTCATTGCTGGTACAAGAAATATTGGTACCCTGCAGCTGAGTACATTCACATCTCATCTCTTCCAGTGATTTTTTTTTTGCCTGCCTGATTTCCTGTCAGCAGCCGGCACTAATCTGTCCCTGCCAATCCTTTTCATCCCTGTTCTAGCTTTAAGGATTCTTAGGATCCAGCGTATTGTTCATGGTTGTGAGCTTGGTGCCAACTAGCCGGTCACCCACTGCCCCTCACTCCTGCCTTTTTCTGGCAGAGCTGACATAGGGTTTGGGGTCAAGCTGTCAGGCAGAGCTGCCTCTCCTGAGATGGCTCTTTTCATCTGGGTTTGCTTGGAAGAGGCTGAAGCAGCCTATACTAGATATGCAACAGAAGACAATGCTAAAGATTAAAGTGTCTGGCTGGCAGAAAGAAGATGATAAACTTGTCCAGAAGAAATTGAATTGGGATTTAGCTGAATGGAAAAGCAATCAAAATTCAGAGGGGTTTCTTTTTGCTTTAACCATCTGACCAAAACAAGCTCTCAAGCCTTTAAACAGCATTTATAAACTTCAAGGTGAGCGAGGACCATTTTGATCATCTGGTCTGATTTGTTCCTAGTCCCTCCTGCCAGCCTGAAAACCCTGTACCATGCACAGGACTTTGGTACCTCTGTTAAGAAAAAGTAATCCTGTGCCTGTGTTGACACAGACACATCAAGAGAACACCAAGCCTCTCACACTCTTCTGTGGTCTGTAAGTGTAGGTTAAGATGACTTATCAAGTCCTTGCATAAAAGAATGCCTGATGCTTGCCCCAGGGATAGTGAGGACAAGCTTCTGCACCAACTTCTAGGAGCAGGACTCCTGACACAGAGGGAAGCGAAAGGAATCCAAGAGCTTGATCTTCACTGCCTGGCAAAATGCTCTCTACAGTCTACTTTCAGACCATTACCTAAAAATAAGAGTTGTTGTGCTTTTGTTTCTATCTCTATTTAAATTAGCACTGTAGGCATGCATTGCCATTAGTTCCTAGCACACCTTGACAAGTGCCCTGACCTCCACAAAATCGTCTAAGCGCAGATGTGGTCTACAGGGGATGTCACTGAAATTATTACGTGTCACGAGCTGTTTAATCCCATAGGCCAGGGGCTTAGAACACATTCGTAGCATGGGCTTGAAATTGTGCTGATGGGGGAGTAAGCACCTTTTCTCTGGTCCTAACAGGGTACAGGGGTGCTTAGGAGGTGCTGAGAGTCAGAGAAAGGCAAAGTCCCAAATTGGGATTTGCTTCCTGGCTGGTTTAGAGGTAGAAAGATCCCATGGGAAAAATCCAGCCTTGGGATGTACACATGGAATGCTGCTCATCTGGGCTCAGCCAGAGCCATTTAAAACCACTGTTTGGGAAAACCTGGGATCCAGCACATAAAGATCTGTGCTGTCCCAGCCTCACGAGGAAATTTAACTCCTTCTCTGTTCCCTGATCTCTGCTCTTGCCTCTGCCTTATCTGATGGGTTGCATAGCTTTGGGGTACCCTGACCCTACCAGCTGGGGGGGGGGGGCTGGGGGGTGTGTCTGCTACTCCCGCTTTTCCTTGTCCACTAATGTCCCATATCCATTTCACACAGGGAGCCAAGTCCAGCCATGAGTATACCCCTGCTACAGCAGCCTGTGTAGATCTTAGACGAGAGCCCCCAGACTTCTAAATCCAAATACACACTCCCAGAAGCAAACTGGGTCTCAAAACCTCTGATGGAGCAAAAGCTTCTTGGAGAGGTGTTTCTCAACTCCACTCCTCTTTCATTTCACTGCTGGTATCCCAAAAGCGTCTGCAGAGCCCAGGTCCCACTACTTTGCAGACACAGGAGAATAATCTCTTCCTTCCCCACATCACTGCAATAACAGGCAAATGACAGGAGAAGGATGTGGGGACAGCATACACGACTACAGAATCTCTCAGGGACCTTTGCATTTATACGATGCTGCAATATCCAGCATCGCTCTGCCTCTCTGTTCAGGCATCATATTTAGCAAGGGGTTTTGTCACCCTGTATGTCAGCGAAAGCTTGCTTCATTTGGAGGCCCCGCATGCACAGCATCTCCTGTATTAATGCGGGGAAGCGCGGAGCATCTGTTGGAGGTCCCCGAGTGGGCCCCGCCGGGAGATGGCACTGCAAGCAAGGACAATCATCCCGCGACGCACGGAGAGGGGCAGGACCCGCAGAGGCAACGGAGCTCCTTTATTTGTATTTCCTTCTCCTTCCCCTGAGATCTTCCCGGAAAAATCCTCCCCTTGCCTCCTGTGATGGCTGCATCCTCATCGCTTTAGTATCATTTCCTTCGCTCCAGGAGACACTTGCTGCTGATGAGGCAGAGGGTGAGTGAGGGATGTTTGGAAATAGCTAGCGTGTTACCAGCATCCGAGCACAGAAGGATGGAAGGGGAACCTCTGTGCCTGTCCTTTGGGCATGAAGACAGCCCTCTCCATGCAGGGGATTTGAAGCCTCAGGCTTGAACCCTCCAGAGCATCAATATTTCAATTGCAGTCTCCTCCTGCTTCAAAATCACACAAAACTTCCATGGGAGCTTTTTCCAGTTCAAACAAAGAAGCTCTGCAAGTATAACGAATTTCCCCCCCTCTAGGTGGGAAGTTTTGCTGAAGTGGCTATCAGGGAACCAAAATTTACAGCACTGATGTTTTACTAACTTGCTGTTTCACATCAAGGCATCAGGGGAGATGCAGATTTCCTCATTTCTCGTGAGACCTTGAATCTCCACCTGGACGAAACTGGGAAATTTCGTCAGCCTTTTGTGATGCCGGCCCAATTTCCCAAGGAAATTTCATGGAGTTTTCCACACCCTGCCAGATTTTTCAACACCTTTCAGGAAGTCGCAGCTGAACAGTTTTGGTCCGGATGATTTGGTGTTTCGGGGATAATATTTGGACCATTAGATCTTCTCGGCTGATAGTTGTTGAATGCTCCCAGGACTGGCGTTTCTGTTCCCCAGTGGTGCATTGTCCCAGGCAGAAAGGTGTTCCCAAAATAGGGGATGTCATAGAATCACATAATAGTTGGGGTTGGAAGGGACCCTAAGATCATCTCATTAAACCCCAGTGAGAAGAAACCCATCAGTTCTCTTGTGAAAACAGATGTGTTTGGGCTTAGACAAAAGACTCCAATCTAAGGCTGATTGAGACTTCTTTTGGGAAGGAAAAAAGAAAAAACATGTTTTTCAGTTGGAAGTTCTCAAAACTGAAGTTCTGGGAACAGGAACATGCCCTTTCTCCACTGAAAAGATAATAAAAAGCAATCATGCAATTTGTCTTAATGTCCCATTCTGGCATCTTTTTGCAAAAAAAAAAAAGGGTCAGCCTCTCAGCTTTGAGCAGAAGCCAAATGAATCTATACCAAAATAAAAGAGCATTGTTAAGGGTCATAAGTGAAACATTTCAGCATGGGGGAAAACAAGCAGGTGTGCTCAACTCCCTGTGCTTTTGCCAGGTTGTGGGAGAGGAAAGCAAACTTTTGTTCAATTTTGGTCCTGGCACTAGCAATGCTGAACTAAGGGATGGCTGGGAATACGGTTAATGAAGGAAAGACGATGAAGGAAGATGGTGGAGGATGCAGCAGCAGCAAGAAGAGGGGATATTTCTCCTTTGCTATTTAAGGGCTATATGATACATAGTTGTGTCGTTACTGTCTTCATTAGTGTCCATGGAAGCCATTCATCCTCATAGTATAGACATGCCCCACATAAGAGCACCAAGGATCTATGGGGTGAGGATGCAGCTTAGGCCCAGAAGGTTTCACTTGCTTGGTTGAACTTGGTTGAACCATAAGCTTATACTCATAGGAATTTACCCTCAAGTCTAAGGAGAAGAAACCCAGCAAATCATCATGAAATGTGTGTTTTAAAGGTTAGTACTCAAGAGCCAAATAATAGGGAGCACACAAATGGAGGTGGTGGTGGTGGCATCTTTTTCCTTGCATCACATTTGGGAAGGTCAATTCCCACTGTGGCTCTCTACCCTGAATGCAGCAAACAGGAGCTCATAGGGGCTGCTGGCAGAGATGGGAATCTCTCACTTCTCTCCTTCCCTAGCTCCCCACACCCAGCACTGATATTTCTGAGGTGTTTCTGACTTGCAGGGTTTGAAACTGAGTCCTCTTTGATCTTTCATGACATTTCCCAGAATTTTTTTAACTACAATATTATATATACCCCAAATGCATATTTCTGGGGGAACTATGCTTTTCAGCTAAAGACAGAAAAAAAGAAAGAGAAACAAAATTAATCTCCCTCCCTCAACCTTCCTACCTTACAAAAAAACCCTACAAAACCTTTTGAAAAACGTGGGGACAGGGTTTTGCAAATTCCTCACCAAAAGACATTCAAAAAAGCAGCTCTTTCTCTTTTTTCTTTCAAACCCGACCTTTCATGCTAAGAACTTCAAACCACACTAATCCCTGGCTTCTGCTTTCTACACAAGGAAGATGATTTGTGATAGGAGCCAGTACCACAAGCAGAACAAGGAGTCATGCTGCAGCAGATGCTGGCCTATCTTAAGGTGTTAAACCACAGGGAGATGGTGGAAGACAAACCAGCTGTGCTGGCATGAGTCACAGCTTGGGATGGGCTCACATACTACTAGTGACTGGTAGGGTTTTGTGGCAGAGGTTCTTATCCAGGCAAAAGCCACAACCATCAGGACATCCTTGCTTTCACAATGGCAATGAGAGCACCTCTGCCATGTGTAAAAGGCTGCAAGCCCTATAGTGGTAGAAGTGCAATCCTGCTACAGAAGGGGCTGGAGGCAGAATGCCTGAGTCCCCTCCCAAAGATGTGCTCTATTCTATGTGTGCCTTGTGCCATCCACATCCTTCTGGTCACATACATGGTCCTCAACCTTGACAGTGGGACAGCACTGGCCCACCCCTGTCAGTTGTCCTGATCTATGGGGAAAAAACGCTCCACCTGGAAAATAAGTAGGATTATGGTGCTGATTTCCCAGTCCCAGGAGCATTGCAACACCCGTAATTCAGGATATCCATGAAAGAGTGATGGAAAACGAAAACACAATCACTGTAAGCTCTTGATTCTTGCATGAGACTACATGGGGCTGTGCTTGTGGCACCAAAGGGAAACAAGAGCTAGGGGAAACCTTTTCCAGACCCCTCTCTCCCATTGTTGCTCACTCAGGAAGACGTATGAGAAAATGTACTTCAAATATGGCTTTCATTCCACGCTGAGCCTCTTCCGAGTGAGGAGCTGGCAGCAGCGGGCCATGTGCTGAGTGGGTGATGGGATGGCTGTTATTTATAACAGGTGTCAGGCGGCACTTTGTCATCGAAATCTTAGCCGGCAGTAGCAGCAAGGGGTCTCATCATATGCCAATCTCTGTTTTCCAGGAGTGGTTTGATAACCACGTGTGCCGAAACCTTGCTGCACATGGAAACTTTACTCCCATCATTTTGGCGCACTGGTGGGACCTGGTTCTTTCTGCATCCCAAATCATACTAATCACTGCAAGCCACTTGGTGCCCATGATCAGGGTTGCACCCAAGGAGAAGGTTTTGTTCCTTGCAAACATTTGCCATGTTGTGTTCTTCCCAGGTTTTAGGTCCCCACGGCCTCTCCTCACTTTTGCACCTTATTGTGCGCACACACACAGGCTCTCACTATTCCCAGGCAAATGGGTAACAGGCTGGAAAGCTACAGCCAAGTCCTATACTTATTATCTCCATCTTTGTCTTTCGCACGCACCTCCCACCATTCCCCTTTATCTACACAGGAAGAAGTTAGGCAAATGTAATAAAGACAAGGTGAAGTTTTACATAAAATAATCTCTCCTGCCATGAGTCCTGAGGAATTTTAATCAGTCCAGGAGTACCGGCAGAATTCCTTTGCCTGCAATCTTTTCATGATCTTGCTTACCCCTCTTGTTCCTCGTGGGGAGCATTTGCTGAGAAGATGATTAAATCGGGCTGGTAAAAAGCTTGTTGGCTCTGCAGCTCCCATCTTTTCCTGCTTCTTTGCAAGATCATTTGTACTTTTTTCTGGCCTGTGGCATGCCAGGTCAGCTTCTTTCTTTGCCTACCCTGTACGTTTCCTCACCATTGTTGTGGGGCTTTTCCCCCTCCAGAGAATCTCTTTTGTGCAAAGGCAAAAGACAAGGCTTCTAACTCAGCCTGCTGTGTTGTTGTTTGCCTGAAGTCCAGCAGGAATTCAAGGAATGGTTCCCCACGTCTTCTATTCACCTTGTTTCTGCCGGTGGCAAGAGGTCGAGCAGGGGGCGGATATGTTGGGGAAGCCATGAGCAAGGAGCACAGACTCAGGGGCAGATGTGAACTCAGGGATTTTGGAGGACTTAAGCTCATTTGCATGCTGCCTGCCAGTAGTTTAGTGTAGGAATTTGGGCATTTTACTTTGAACAAATGATTCACCGGTAATCATTCAATAAGCTCTCCTGATGGTTGAATAATCTGTGAGTAATTTGGCCAGATGTTTGCCACAAGGTATCAAATAAATGGTATGGAAAGACAGTGGATCGGACTCTCACCTTATATATGCACAGCTTTGGGTACAGCCAGGCAAATGCTCTCCCCTTAAGCTTTGGCCCAGAGGAATCTTTTTGCTTTACAAGCTGGCCAGGTCCAGCCCAAAATGCTCAGCAACTGAACATGGCTCAGCTCTACCAAACTCTCACCATATGTCTGCAAAGCATCCACTCTCCTGCTCTAGGGTATCACTTCTGCTGGAGGCAGCTGTCAACATACAGTGGAATGGAGTGACAGTCTCCTGTTTGAACACCACGGTACAGGCTTGTGATGAGCTTGTACCGGGACACAGTGGATGGGAAAAATAGCCCTGATGCTGGTTCATAAACTAGTGTAGAATCATTTCCCTGGGTCCAGCTCTCTTCTTGGACCTATTGGTGCTGCGGCATCTTTCCGTCCTGCCCCCTCAAAACCACCTGCTCTCCCGTCACATTTCTCAGTGGCATCTGAGAGTTTCTGTTTCCTACACATCTTTTACTCCTTTTTCAGACATGATCCTGGCTAACAGCAGGGCTGGAGGGATGAAGAGAGAAAAAAAGGTTGGGATTTCCTTCCTTCTTCTTCCATTTTGTGACTCTTTCTATCTGGAGTCTCTGGGGGAGGAGGGTCATTCTCCAGCTCTGCTGCAACTTGCTGAACAGACTTGAATGCATCGCCTCTCTGCTCCTAGACTGCCCTCCTATTTTTCAGGACCCACTATTATCTATCACAAATCCCCCCAGAGCCCTAACATGCTGGTTATTCTTCATAGATAAAACCAGTAGCAATAAACAGATAATTTATTACAGACCTTCATCTGAGACAAAACATCATTATTTCCATCCAATTAATAGTGGCTTTTAGTAGCATCAATGAAAATCTAGACAAAACCTGGCTTCCACCCAGCCCCTTCCTCTGCCTCTGTGACATTGTCTGTGTAAGGCCAGGACTGCAGGGAGAGGTGGTATCTCTAATTTGATCGACATATATCTAGTTGGAACACAACATACTGCCTTTTATATATTCGCCTGCATATTATCTTCTTTCTTCTTTTTTCTTCTCTTTAACAGGAAGATCGGAAAGAATGTTGTATGGTTGTTATTAATACTATTGTTTTCTGCAGACCAGGAGAAGTGCTGGGATGCCAGGGAAAGTGGGAATATGCTGATGGAAGTATTTCCCCCAAGTCTTCTCTGCGCAGTTTTCCCGCATGTGTTGTTTCCCGAGTCAGTGGGGTTTGTGCTGGGAATGTTTGAATGCCTGGAAGCTGAAAAAGCCCCTACTCCCTACCCGAATGCTGATGTCCAGCAACCAGCACCCCAGTCCTGCCACAGCCCCCTGGGGCAGGAGTGAGTGCAGAGGACTTGCATTAGGAATCATAGGGCTTTGCAGTGTGCCCCAAAAAGCCCCGTCCAGCCTTGTTCTCTGCCCCTTGCTGGCAGCAAGCAGGCTCTTTCTCCATGGGCATTTGTCTCTTCCAAACAGAGGTGTTTATCTGCATGCTGGCAGACAAGCGGGGAATGTGCCTGGGAAGGGCTATTTCCCCTAGACCCACCCCCCGTGCGCGATGGCACTCCTCAGCCATTGCCACCATGGTGCCAATCAGCCTTTCCCAAATCCACACACACCCCTCGGCTGTTTGCAATTGTGTGTGGGTGACAGGAGCTGTGGGGATGTGGGAGCTCTGCCAGAGTGCCTTCTCCTCGGCCTCCTGCCCACCCTGCCCTTCCTCGCCCTGAGGCCGCTCGGCTGTCGTTGCTCACCCTCCCCTTTGGCTCCTGCTCTTTTGGCCTCGCTGCTGCTTTAATTTTAGCAATTCCTTGGAAAGAGTCATTTTCCATAACTCAGCTCTCAGCGAAGCCCTCTGCCTGCCAGCTCTGCCTTCTCACACGTGTTGCTGGCGTGCCCCAGCAGCACACGCCTGCACCTGCCCAGCCAGGCTTGCCTGTCCCAGCCTTTTGCACACCAAAGCCTCACACACTTCCCCGTACCCCCCCTTGGCACATTTCACTCTGGCACTCCCAATTGGGTCATGCCACAGCTGGAACAGGCACCCTGGGCTGGTAATCCTGGCCTGGCTGCATGGCCACCCTTGCAGCTTCTGCTTGGTCAGGAGTTGTGGCGCACAGCACAAAAGGATGTGTGTCCTCTTCCAGCTGCAGACTTTGTGTATGACAGCTCACAGCCTTTACCTGCAATAGGAAATGGGGTGACCATCACCTCACATGCCACATGGGACCTCAGGGCTATGGGGCACAATGGTTGGGCAGGGTGGGCTTGTTTGGCATGAACCAGCAAGTTGCATTGGAGTGGGAAAGGTGGGTGCGAATGGGAAGGCTGACTTGCTTGTGCAACAGTTGTGCAAGAGGTTGTGAGGGCAGTCTTGTGTGTTCAGTAGTGCAGTGTGTATAGGTGTGCAGAGGGGTGAGTGTAGCACTTCCATTTCATCCTGCATCTGCATGTGATGCTATCCTTGTGCACCCCGAGAGGGTGCTTGTGCAAGGGGCTGCACGCTCACAAGTGGTGTGCAAGGATATGTGGAGGTGTGCACAGAAAGAGGGCAATGCCTTTATGTGGATCTGCACCCCTTGATGAGGAGGTTGCATTGTGTCATGCAGTGCATGTGTGCATGGTTTCACGTGTGTGTGGCACACGTCGAGTGTGTATGTACATGCAGGGGGCTGTGAGAGTGCTACCTTCACTCTGGTCTGCATCTCAGGGGAGGTGCAGGAGAAAGATTTCCACTGTGCCCCCTGCCCATGCCAGCAAGGACTGTTCTGTGCACGGTGGTACAGCTCTGTGCATGCACAGTTCTGTATTCACGGAGCTTCCACGAGTGTGCTCCTCCGTGTGCATTTGCACGGGGAAGGGGGGTAATGGTGTGTGCAGTGCCTCCCTCCAGCTCCAGCATCCGCGGGGATGTGTGTGTGGAGAATGCTGCTTGTCCGCATGGGTGTGCTCCAGTGTTGGGGTACGGGGGCTCTCCGGTACCAGGGGGTCACGCGTGGGTCTGTGTGTGCATATATCAGTGTGTGCGGGTGCGTGGGGCGGGTGCGCGCAGCGCGGCGGGGCCGGGAGCGCGTCCGCGGCGCTGTGCCGGGGGGTGCGGGCTGAGCTCATCGCTGGCTCCCCGGCGCTCCTTACCAGTGGCTTCTGCGGTCACATGGGTTATGTGCTGGAGTTTAAAAGAGCTTATAGCCCCCGAGCCGGTGCAGAAGCAGCCGGTGGTTGCATGGGGTAAAGAGCCGGGAGCCGCGGCAAGGACGGCGCCGTGAGTACCGGGCGGACGGGGACGGAGGGCGGTGCGGGGTGTCCCCCACCCTAGCCCCCCATACCACCCGCTGGACGGGGGAAGCGAGGGTCAGCGGAGGCGAGTCCCGGTGCCCGCCGCCAGAGCCCTGCTGCCTTTCTGGGAAGCGAAAACGGGGAGTGGGAATGGTTTTGCTTCCCCCCTTCCGCGCCTGCTGTTCTGTCCCTCCCGCCCCGCAGCCGCGCACCTTTCCCCACCCATGTCCGCGTCCCCGT
>JANRGW010048174.1:0-14034 GCA_024733675.1 Psilopsiagon aymara
CTCCTCTGGACTTGTTCCAACAGTTCCATGTCCTTTTTATGCTGAGGACACCAGAACTGCACACAATACTCCAAGTGGGAGCAGAGTAGAGGGGCAGGATCACCTCCTTACACCCTGATGAGTTATCTCTCCCTGTCCTTATCTCGATCCAGGAGCCTTTTGTTATTATCTTCCCTTCCCATCCAGCTGAGAAGGAAGAGTGATAGAGCAGTTTGGTGAGCACCTGGCCTCCAGCCAGGATCTACCCACCACATTGTTTTTTATTGCCTAGCAAGACTACCTGCATCTACTAATTTGTTAGAGGAACAGAATTTTTCACAGCAACCTGAAATGAGCACATAAATCTTAAATTCATTGTCAAATAACAGAAACAAAACATTGAAGGACTCTTTATCTCGCCAGCACAGAATCCAGAGATTTTTAGAAACAGAATGGGGGGAAAAAAAAAGAAAGTTAGAATCTTCCACTTTTGTTTCGCTCGAGGGCACAGGGAGGGAGAACATCTCTTGACACCAGCAAGAAGCAATTGATTCATCCATTGCTAGGGCAAACCAGCCATCATGTCTGTTTCCCAGGTACCACATCCCTGAAACACTAAATCTCCTGCTGTCTACACATACAGGCATTCATGTTTTCAGTCCAGTGCAGAGAATACATCTGTTTCAGAGATGAGAGATGTTCCATGTACCCCTGCAAGATGTTTGGTTTACGTTCCTGCTTTAAAGCAGACATCACTCTAACTGAATGTCTCTATTCACTCTTTTTTTACGGCAAGCATCTTTTAACAGGTTACTAGAGCCTCTTTGTAGAAAGCTAAGGGATACAAGGAGAAGGTTGCTTTTCCTTGCACATACTAAATTGATCTCAGTTACTACAATTCAATGCATGAGTTGTATGAAATTCTGCAATAATAGTCTCTATGTTTTGGAGAAACTAACCAAATTAAGCAGAGTAGTAACTGATGTGGTTAAATACAGGATAAACAAATACTGGAAGAATGTCAGCATCATTCTTCGGAAGATATGGAAGTTACACAGTATGTACCAGAGTTTCTGCCAGCAAGCAGGGCAGCTTCCATTGGCCAAAATGTTCTTCAAAAAAAAGATGGGCAATCCTTTGAGAATAAAACAGTGTCCTGGGGTTTTTTTTCCTCCCTTTTCCAAGCAGTTAAACAAAGAACTTCACTGTCAAAACCCAAGACTAACAGTTTACACTGTACACCTGCAGACAGAAAAAAATAACAGAATGCTCTGGCATTCTGACCATGACTGAATGAAATCCTACACTCAGGCATAACTTCAGAAGAACAACAGGTAACTATTGCCTGAAACAGCTTAATGGTGTTCTAATGTCATGTTTTAAGCCGTAAAACACGCAGTTTGCTCACTCACTCCCCCCTCTTTCTTCCCTCTGCTCCCAGAGTGATGGGAAGGAGAATCGAAAGAATGTAACTCCCACAGGTTGAGATAAGAACAGTTTATTAGCTAAGGTATAACACAAATAGCTACTGCTACCACCAATAATAATAATAACCAGGGAAATACAAGGAAAGAGAATACAACAGCTCACCACCTATACACAGCCCGACCAAGCCACAAACCCCCACACTCTTCCGGGTCTCTGCTCCCTGTTTCTGCATCCTGGGCATGACGTGCTGTGGTATGGAATACCTCTTTGGTCAGTTTGGGTCAGGTGTCCTGTCTCTGCTGCCTCCCAGCTTCCCCTCCTCAGTCGTTAGAACATAAGACTCAGAAAGCCCTTGGCCAGACCAAACATCACTAAGCCATAACTAAAAACATTGGTGTTATCGGCACTGTTCCCAGGCCAAAAGTCAAACACACAGCGCTGCACCAACTACTAAGAAGGAGGAAAATGACTGCTACTGCTGAACGCATGACATCTAGTCACCTGCTCAATTAACTATGCCTCCCAGACATCATTCAAAAGACTTAAAAAACAGTTTCACACAGACGATGCTGTTCTGCTCCTGCTGCTCATGTCACTCCCCTGCTCGTTTCACACAACACCTGACCTCTGTCCCCTGCCTCCCATCCCAGCCTTACGCCATCACAGCTCCAATGCAAAATTATAATGATAGAAGCATAGAATAGTTAGGGTTGGAAAGAACCTTAAGGTCATCTAGTTCCAAACCCCAAATGCAAGATTTTAAATTATAAGATTTATAACTGCTGACGAGTTGAAGGCCCATGTACAAACTAAACTAACCCTAACTTCTGATCACTGCAGAATTCATCTATCAAATCTTTTCAATGCCAAAATGAGAGTAAAGTACATGACAACTTCTGTTCACTGAAAGCTCCAATGAAGTATTCTCAGAAATCTAATACCCTAAACCAATTTATACATCCTACTGTAGCAATCACTGAATTGCAGTCTGAATAAACTCAATTACCCTTCTCGACTGAGCAAAGAGCAAACTGACCACCTCATCAGTCCAAGAGAAAGATGTCCATCTATTTTTATCATAACAGTCCCATTTGTCCCTAGTGAGGAAAGGCTTTGTTATATAACAGCATTTTCGTTCACAAACTTCACAGAACGTCTCCATTTTGCAGCTCACAAACAAATATAAGATTGCATGAAAACAAAGAAATGGGAGGAGATTGTTTCTTATTCTGTAGAAGGGAGGATAGCTCCTTCTCTCTTGCATTATAACTTGGGGCACAGTCAAGTTTTTAAGTTTACCTGTTCAGAAAAACAAAACAAATCCCCCTAGTTTCCTCTCCTACAGATATAAATTATTTGAGAAGTTATTTATAAACCTCTGCGCCATTTTTCATTTAGCATTTTTGCTATATCTCACAGAGATTTCAAATGACAAAGTAAGACAACAGTTTGCAATGTACAGTATCATAATACTACCAACAAGTTTAGCAATCAGATTTGAATGCAGCTAATGTCTGAGTCATCTGGCAGTTGTCTAAGCAGCAGTGGAAGTGTACAGCGCAAACCCAAGTTATAATTTGCACCATTTATCACAGTGATTTGTCTTCAGATATCTAAAATTGTTAAAGATATTGCAAATTATAAACCAATATAATCACTGCTGAAGTACAGGAATGTAACTGATGCTAAGTATGCAGATGAGATGGATAACAGGTTGGAGTCTGGAGATTCATGCAGTTGTTGCCACAGTGAAAGCCATGAACACACTGTACAGGGCTTCTTCCAAGAGGTGACATGGTCCTTACATTAAAAAAAAATAAAAACCTTAAAAAAGATGGCACAGGACATCAGCATACTCTACCTATCCCTCCCACACTAATTCCTCTCTTTTGATTCTGCCAATACAATTGTTCTTTGTGCTCTTTGACTTACAGATAGGTTAGTTCTGACTAAAAGATTACTATTACCACTACCCAACTTTGTGTGCTGACTTGAAAGCATCCAAGCAAAACTCAGCACCACTTTTTTGCCTGAGTACACAAAAGGTTTCCCAAGCATAAGTCTTAGAAATGACTCAACTGTCTTAAGTTTAAAAAACAAACACAATCAGATCTCAAATAAACAAAAGTATACAGTCCATATGATCAAACTCGGCCCATAAATTAAAATACTTGATTCTGAAAACCAGTTCCTACAAGAGATACGGCAGGCAACTCTTCATCAGTTAAACCCCATCCCAAAGAGGACAAAGGTTGGGCTGAGAATACAAACTGGTCATGATGTTTAATCCATAAAACATAATTGCTTTCTACAACTGAATGTGAATTGTAAACTGAAGTAATTTTGCTTTAAAGTGATCCCAAAAGGCATTACTCTGGGACATCTGTGATACTGTGTGGGTGTACTAGACTTCTGGTATCAAATTTTACAGCATGAAGTGCAAAGGTCTTGGAAAGAGTCAACTTGCCCTCTTTAAAATTTATTTATGCACCAACTATTCCCCAAATCCCATGCAGTGAATATATTTAGCACAGAAAGCAAGAATTGGCTCACTTCCCTTTTTTGTTCTGTATTTCACTTCTAACACGAGCAATTGCCCTGACAATGTATAGAGTAAACAGGAGATGAGGCTGATGTCTTTCTTTTTTCAAACCTTGGTGAAGAGCCGGCTACAATAGAAGTCAGATAACAGAACATACCATACAAATTAAAAGTTAGGCCTTTAGAGGAACCAACTATTGTTATATCCTGTCACACGAAATTTAGTGGAGATGACTTGTTGTTTCATTCTGCAATTTATCAATTCATATTACACAATGAAACATATTTCACAGTAAAACTTAAGCAGTAGTCATGATTGAGGATTAAAAATTCCTACATTCCTCCTTTTTTTCCAGCCCCTCGAAAAGAACCAGCTACTCTAACCATTAACCTGTGAAAGACAGAAAAACACCCCTACATCTTTATTTGTACAGAACTTGGGGCTTACACAACTTATGCTATTATTCATCCCCCCTACCAATACTGTACCTTTTCTAAAGCTTGGTGCAGACTCAGCTTGAAGGTCTCCAACACCAGAGAACCAATGGAAGCTCTGTAATTTTTGGTAGGAAGCCAATTAAGGAAAATACTTTCATAAATTAAGTTACTCACTCTGCAATTTCAAGATGGCAGCTACCTCCAAGATATAATCTGCCTTTCCAGGACAGTGTATTAGTTTGTGTTCCCAAAAGACTCAATGCTGAGTATTACTGCACCAATATTTAAGCTATTTTTGTTTCTACAAGAAACTTCACGTTGTTTGCTCCTTGCACTCCACCTTCAGAACAACCAAATAAATGTCTTTAAAAATTCTGGTAACTACCGCAGAGAATCTAGAAATTCTAAACTTAAACAATGGATTAGAGGAGGAGTATTTTACATTGAGGCCATGCAGCATCTGCATGGAGTGAGAACTGTTTTGTTAAAAACAACGACTGCAATTCTTGTCATCCCAGAAGTAGTCAAGAATTTAAGTCAAATTTACCAAACAGTTACGGGTAGAGAAAAAACAGCCAGGGGTAAAAAGGACCAATGTGTGAAAAACATATCACAGCAGTAAAAGGGATTGAAGGTTTCAGAAAAGAACCTAGATGAGTCACTTCTGATGTATTCTGACTGAAATTCTCTCATTCTACATAATCTCTTTTTACAGAATATTAAAAAGCCTGACATAAGGAAAAGCACACACCACTGGAAAATAAAAGCTGCTTTAAAAGACACAGAAAGCAAACAGGGAGAAATCCAGCAATATTTGTACCATTCAGTCCACATGCTTGTTGTTTTTCCATCGGGATTGCCCGCCTTCTCCTTAAAGCATTCTGAAGGATATTTGCGTCATAGACAATATGGGGATAAGGTGTCCCCTCCTTCTGTGGGTGCTTTTTAATGGGCTCAATGAAGTAATCCCCATGAGGCAGATGGAAATATCCAGTCTGAAAATAAGCACAAAAGAGTTAATCTCTACTGTCCAGGACTGGAAATCACAAACAAAACAGACTCTTTTCATATCACCTTCCCTGACTTTTTCTCATAAGCCAGTCATTACACTGCAAAAATACGAAAACAAGAGGTTTTCAGCATTTATTTTGCTGCACACAGCAAGGTTGCTTTGTACCTTACAAAGGCATTAACAGTCCAAAGGGGAATAAATATTACTTCCTAATAAACTGAGATTCTGTATACTGAGGCAGATTTGTGTAAAGCCACTGAAAGGTCAAAAGTCAATTTGCCAAACATAATGCATTAGAAAACGTTGTATTGTGCTCTTCTCCTGGTTTGCATTCATTCCCCAGAGAACAAGATCTGAAGGGAAGCTGTGTTGTAAGTGCAAAGTGCAATTCTCCTCCTAGCTGCAGTACCACAGTCAGATTACACAACCTGTCAGATGGGCTGGACTGTGTGGTCCACTCTTGACTCAGGCTAAAAATCCTCTGAGCGGGCTTCCAGTGGAAGCACTTAGTAGCTTTTCATGAAATACACTTGAAGCAGATTCTCCTGGAAGGCATGCTGAGGCACATGAAAAACAGCAAGGTGGTTGGTGACAGCAGCATGGCTTCACTAAGGGGAAATCCTGCCTGACCAATCTGGTGGCCTTCTATGATGGGGCTATGGAACTGAAGGACAGGGGTTGAGCAGCTGACGGCATATACCTGGATTTGTGCAAAACGTTTGACACTGTCCCACATGACATCCTTGCATCCTTGTCTCTAATTTGGAGAGACATCAATTTGATAGGTGGGCCATTCAGTGGATACAGAACTGGCTGGATGGCTGCACACAAAGAGTTGTGGCCAATGGCTCAATGTCCAGCTGGAGACCAGTAACGAGTGGTGTCCCTCTGGGATCAGTGTTGGGACCAGTCTTGTTCAACATCTTTGTTGGTGACATCCACAGTGGGATTGAGTGTGCCCTCAGCAAGTTTGCCAATGACACCAAGCTGTGTGTCAATGACACCAAGCTTGTGGGGTGGGCTGATGCCAACCTGATGAAGTTTAACCATGCCAAGTGCAAGGTCCTACACCTGTCTCAGAGCAACCCCAGGCACAGCTGCAGGTTGGGCAGAGAAGAGACTGAGAGCAGCCCTGTGGAGAAGGACTTGGGGGTGTTGGTTGATGAGAAAATGAACATGAGACAGCCTCAGCATGCACTTGCAGCTCAGAAAGCCAACTGTGCTCTGGGCTGCATCAAAAGGAACGTGACCAGCAGGCTGAAGGAGGCAACCCTGCCCCTCTACCCTGCTCTCGTGAGACCTCACTTGGAGTATTGCGTGCAGTTCTGGTGTCCTCAACATAAAAAGGACAAAGTTGGGGCTGTTGAGCCTAGAGAAGAGAATGCTGCGTGGAGTTCTCAGAGCAACCTTCCAATATCTGAAGGGGGGCTATAAGGATGCTTAGGAACTAAGTAAGGGACTGCAGTGATAGGACAAGGGGTAATAGGTTAAAACTTAAACAGGAGAAGTTTGGATTGGATATAAGCAGGAAGTTCTTTACTGTAAGGGTGGTGTGGCACTGGAATGGGTTGCCCAGGGAAGTCGTGAATGCTCCATTGCTGGCAGCATTCAAGGCCGGGTTGGAGAGAGCCTTGGGTGGCATGGTTTAGTGTGAAGCGTCACTGCCTATGGCAGGAGGGTTGGAACTGGTTGATCTTAAGGTCCTTTCCAACCCTAAGTGTTCTACAATTCTCTGAATTATAGCAAGCTACTGTGATCATACAATAGACTTGCTTAACAAAGCCAGTAACATTTCTCATGCTATAACTTCTGCATCCTCCTGTAACCTTCCAGTTCTGACTGAGCTACAGGGCCTTTGATATCCATCTGGACTACGCAGTCTTAGCTTATACCTCCCTCTGCCATGATCTAAGAGACATAAGCAACCAGACATGTCCCTGGTCCCTCGTGTATGTCAGCATTTTTGCAGGAATTTCTAAGATTACAAAAACATAATACAGCCCTTCCATCTCAACATACACAGAGCACTAATAAATTCATAGCAAAAGATCTGCTGACATCCCAACCCACACTTGGAATGTGACAGGAGATTGAGGAATCCCAGCCTGGTGGCTTGTTTCATCTTCACTTTCTTGCTGTGGTCAGTGCAGCCTGCTTACCTTATTCTGGAGTAGAAAAAACACAGCAACACTGTTCCTGCAGCTGCTGTGTTAAAACTTACAAGGGCAGGTAAATTTAAAAACCCTTTTGAAACTCTCCAAGGTTTTACAGTTTCCCTGAACAATTGTGAAAGGCAGTGTGAGGGTAGGAGTATAAGGACAAGAGGGAAACCATGTGAATGGAGGAAAAGCTTTCTTTAAAAATAAGTAACTATGGGTTCTATCTACTTGAAGCTCAAAAGCAGCTCAGTGAGATCTCCACAGTGTGCTTCAAAGTCCTCTCTACCACTTACCTCCTGCCTCCACTTTGATTGCAGTAGGCCCAATACATCCCATAGCAAACTTGTACAAGTAACTGACTCTTACTCCAGAGTCTGCCCAACAGCTCTTAAGTGTCGAAATTCTTTCCTTCCTCTTTTCCAATGTAAGTCAAAGTTTAAAAGCCAAGAGGTTGGCCTTGTTTTAAAGCCCTGGTTACACCCATGAAGTTTCACAGGTTCAGGACTCAGTCACATATGTTTGCTCATCTGGGATTACATTTACAGCCTATAGAGCTTTTGTTATATTTTTAAGAAAAAAGAAATCAAGACTTTTGATTCTTAAACATGAAATACAAAAATACTCAGGGTTTTTTTTTAAATTATATATCATGGACACTTTTGAGACAGGAGCTAAGACATATTGCAAGCATCAACCTATAGAGCAGAGGTGCCTACAGAGAGGCTAAATCAGAAAATTGTTAGGTGTGACTTTCCTCCTGCTGCTCAAGAAATCAAAACAGCATCACAAATTTTTGCCATTTCCTTTCGTCCCATAGGTTTCACTCTTCCTTGGATATTTTGAAAGTCTGGTTATTTGACCTTCTTTTTTTTTTTTTTTTGTTGTGCTTTTTAACTCAGTTGTAATGAGTAAGAAGTATCTATCTTCACTGCAGACCCTGATTTTACAGGGCAGACTGATTAGTCACTGGACTATTGTGTCAAAGTTGTACCTGTAAGAAGAAAGACCACGTTATCATGTAAAAAATTAAGTCTATCAATAGTTATCTCATTTCCCAAGCTCCCCCAGCAATGCCTGCATGCTACAATTCAGCTCTCCATCCACTAGACCAAGTTGCTCCAAGCTCCATCTGATCCGCCCTTGAACACTCCCAGGGATGGGGCAGCCACAGCTCCTCTGGGCAGTCTGTGCCAGTCTCACCATCCTCACAATGAAATTTCTTTTCCTAGTATCTAATCTAAATCTCGGATCTGTCAGTTTAAAGCCATCCCCTCTTTGTCCTACCCCTAAATGCCTTTCCAAAAGTCTCTCTCCAGATTTCTTGTAGGCTCTCTTTAGGTATTTGAAGGCTGTTAAAAGGTCTCCCCACAGCTCTCTCTTTACTGCTTTGTTGCATATGCTTCTTTATTTTGATAGATAACTGAATACACACAGAAACACAGGTAACAGCACTTTTCTTCTTTGTGCTGTAATTACTACCTTCCTGCTTATCTTCTCTTTATTACATGAACCAAGGCCCTCCTGTACTTCATGCAGAAAAAGTGGACATTTTTCACATCCCTTAATTTCTGGAAAAGGCCATGTCTGTGGGTCACATCTCCCCAGAATAAAACTGCCTTGGGCATGCGTAACTTCAGTATGATAGCTTTAACATTTGTTCTTTAAAGCGGTTGATAAGAGCCAGAACTTTCATACTTGCTGGCTACAGACTGCTGAAGGTTGAAGGCTGCTCCCACACTTGACATACAGACTGAAGGCACTGTAGAGCACAAAGAAATGTGAGAGCCTATTTTACCATGGAGACTTATAAGCATAACTGTTGTACTAAACTTTCTCCTGTTTTCAGTCAGTCTACAGCCTATAGCCCAGCCCTACTCCCAGTATCTAAAAAGCCTGCAAAGAAAAGGCTGGTGTGTTACTGTTCTTATTCGAAAGATCCAGCAGAACATACAGTTTCAAAGTACTATGCTTCTAGGTACGGTGACAGACTGCAATTCATAACAAAAAGAAATTGCTCCACAGTTCTCATGGATCTTAAATTCTAGTAGCGATAGAATTTATGTTAAGTCAAACTTCCTACTTTGTCAGTAACAAATTCCCCAATAAAGCAAGATATTTATAAGTAATCTTTCCCTTTTCTTTCACTTGAACTTTGTGCTCTACGAATTTCTGAAAGATGTTGAAATTTGGATGAAACAATCATCACTTCAATAAAAAATAAGACAAACGCCATTATATCCTATACAGCATTTAAATGCTATCTGCACTTTCCCCAGTAAAGAGAGCATCCTTGAGGTGTTCCCAGTAGCACCCGACAGAGGCAGGATTATTGCAGATAAACTAGATTTTCTCTCTCTGAAGGGTCAGCCAGTTTGTACTCCCTCTTCCCTGACTGTTTCACTATATGGCTATTCTCCACACGTTACTAGCCTGAAATCAAAACATGCCTTCTCATGTGTTTTGGAACTGTAGTTCTCATAATGCCACAGCATGCAAAGAAACTGACCTGGAAGAGGAGATGAAAACAGAAAAAGGACAATGATCTGAACAGATTTATATTACTTCTCCCAGCCACCAGTCCGAGAGGAGATTAGGGTTCTTGAGACCAGCATCTGAAACACAGCTCTGTCAGCGTGGTACAGAAACATTTAATGTCCTGTGTTATCTGAATTAACCTAAGCCAAATCAATTTAGGGTTGCTCAGGAACTGTAAACATTTCTGCAGACCTTTCTGCATACACATATTACACTTGTGAATGAAAAAGTCTGAAGAGTGATACCGAAGATGTGTATTACTCCATATCCTCTGAAAATATGTAAAACATACATGCTCCACATTACCTGCTAGCAGCTTCACTGTGTGCCTAAACTTAGAGATGAGAAGAAAACGCAATGGTAGATCATTCAAAAGATCAGCTTTGGAACCTGCCTCAAAACTTTTCCCTAAATACAGTACCATAGTTTTGATTGTCTAAAAACATCTGTCAGTTCCACTTTTGCACTACAACAAGAAGAGGAGCTAACACCCTCCAAGAGAAAATCTCTTCTCATGGTTATTCCCAGAAGTAACTGGAAGGTTAAGTTAGGCATTTGTATGTCCTCAAAATCAAAATCCTAATCAAAATCCCAAAGCTTTGTTTATCCTGAAATTATTTTATTTTTGATTACTGGCTGCCAGGTAGACACCACGATTTTCATTCCTGTTCAGAATCATCAAGAGCACACACAAGTAAATTCTAAATAATTAAAAGAATGTTAAAAGGTCCATCAATTACATGATCTATCACTTGGAAGTATAAACACCCTGTACATTATCAATAATGCATAAAATGATCATGATTTTAACCATGAGAAGCATGACCCTTTCAAAAATAGTCCACTACTGTAAAAAAAAGAAGTATTTTATATTTAAAATCCTAAACTACTGGAGGAAATAATATGTTCTTATTAATTCAATTTGCTGCTCTTGTAAAGTGTTATACAGATACCTGTGTAAGTTTATGAGTAAAGTCACTTAAGGACATCAGAGTAGGAAATCCACTGTGCACACCAGTGCTGCCTGGGATTAAATGACTGTAGAAGTCTGCTTTCAGCACACAGAAGTGCTTTCCACCGATTTCCAGAGACTTCCAGCACTTACTGAACTCATGCTTTCCACTTGCATTTTCAGCCTGCACAGCCTATACACCAAGAACGAAATGCTCACAACAACTGACCACCAATCTTCACATTAAACTTACTTCAAAGCACTCAGAACCCGCCAAATTCCCTTTGCTGATTGAGTACTTCTTTAGTTTTGCTCTTTGTACCTGATCTTTTATGACTCATATATATCATAGCAAGAATTTTTTATATAAAGTCCATCAGATTTCATGCTACGTATGCACACATACAGTATAGGCTTTTTGGTGTTTTTTAGCAGTCTGTAGAATCATCTGCTTTTGAGTGCATCCACATGGCCTCGGAATACACAAAGAAGCACCTTTATGAAAGCCTCATCGGAAATAAGCCAGCCTTATTTACACTCATTACAGTTTAGTTTCCACCACAGAAAAAAATGACTGCAGCCAAGTTTCCCTCATTTAAACTTCTTTATGAAAAGCTACCATATAAAACAGTAACAGAAACAGCCAGAAAATAGAGGGTGAGGTGGGAATGTGTGTGATGCAGGGTGGGGTGTCTGCGTTTGTTTCTCTTGATGCCTATAGGAGAAAATCTAAAAAATCTACCATAGATTTTTTTTTTTTCTAAATAGTTGCTGTCCCCTCCTTTAGTCTTCCCTTTTCACCCCCAAATTCTGACATATTTTGGCTGATAATGTTTCCCAGGCTGTATTTGGAAGTGCTGCTACATTACTTAATAGGATTTTTAGTTCAAGCGCCTCATTATGTTGACACAAAGAGCCCTGGACAGGCTGCATCTCCCACACTTGCACGTCACTTGCCAGAAGGACATGGGGATCCCAGTACACTTCTGACTCAAAGTTTTCAACCAATTTTTTAATTTTCAGTAGAAATCTGCATTTTCCAGTAGAAAGCAGATTTTTGTCTCCACATATTTCTTTCAGTCAAAAGTTCAGAGGTTTTGTCAAAATATATTTTCTGGCAGAATTTTTCCAATCAGTTCCATGTGGGACGCTGACACTGAATCCTGTGGGAAGGGAAAAAACCAGCTTTAGCCTTGGCTAAGGTTTTGCAATAGCAATGTTATCCCAGACAGGAGGGGCTGGAATTAGTGGGTGTATGTAAGGAGAAAAAGGGATGGGAAAAAAACAACAATGTGCAGACTAAAGCTATATAACTGAGTATGTTGACAATAATGCCAAAAAACAACATCTGTAGTGAGAACAGTGTGTAACTTACTGAAAGCAGTATTTCTGACAATAGGGCAGTAATGAGACTCTGAAAACAAAGTGAGTTTTTCAAAGTGATATGAAACAAAAATAGGAAGATGCTGGTTTTACCTTAAAGTAATTTGCTCCAGCTGCTTATTACAACTGTAATGCAGGTAAGAGAAATTCAGTAGGAATAAAAGAATATTCTAGAGAAAAATTTGTGTTGTAGTAAACATGCATCACCAGAGACTTTCAGCTGCAAACAATCAAAACTGAAGTAAATTATCTGCAAACATTACGCATGCTAAGTTTATTTTCTTTTTTCAGCTTATGACTTAATTATGCCATTTTTTTTTCCCCCATGAATCTTTCTCCTTGAGCTACCATCTGTTCGTATCTCAGCCACAACACAAACCCAGCAACATGTGCATTCAGATGAGATCTTCACCTATGTCCTCACCTAGAGCTACAAAAAAACAAACCTGCCACATCACTGCTCAGGCAGAAAGAGGAGTTTGATTTTTCAGGTACGAAGTTTGACAGAAGACTTTTATGAACATCACCAACAGAAAAGGACATCACTTTAGCTCTCAGAAGTTCTACAGAAAAAAAAAGGGCTTTTAGCAGGATTTGGTGAAAAAGATGCTGTAAGACTGGAACACAGCCTTCTAGTTTAACACAGCTTTGGTCCAAAATTGAGCTAGCTTATTTTTAAGATGACAAGTAAAAAGAATATAATACTATCACATTCAAGTATTCTTTTGTCATGCTTGCAACCTCATATATTTTAAAAGCTGCCAAAAAAATGACCTGAAGTGTCAAAGATGTGCAGCTAAACCTTTCACACTACAGGCTCAAAGTTCAGACACAATGGACAGGGGAAAAAATACCAGTGCAAAGCAAAATCCAAAGCAAGGTCAACTTTTGTAGGAGAAAATAAGGTATCAGGGGAGAAAGAAGTGCTTAATATCCTCCAGTTCCTAACAGTCAGATACCACACTGGAATACTCTGGCTGGAAACACAGCCTCAGCAAAGGAGAAAAATCAAGTTTCTATGGTAATGTTGATCAGTTACCATTCAGGTAGTTACAGTACATGATCACTCAGCTGAGACACTTTACACAGAATCATTACTCCGGGTTATGACATCAGTTTGCTGGTGACCACATTCAACTTCATTTCTTCTTTTCACTGCCCCTGAGCAGGACAGAATCATTCGCCTCCCCAGTTTAGTGGAGATGGGGACTTGGATGAAGGGTATTTAGGATACATTTTAAGAAGCTGAGCCATTGAAAATCCACTCTTTATAAAAATTGGTAAGAGAAGCAAACAGTCCAAATCCCATGTGTATTTGCTCCTCTGCTGCACCACAGAAAGTTTGTCAAATAATACTGATAGCCAGGAATAATTTCTGTGGACCTCCAACTCACCATGAGCTCTGCATGTCTTAAGAGAGCTGATGCACCCTGTCTGGGTTCATTCATGCTTGAGGAAATTCTCTGCGTGTCCTGAGTTCAGCAGTAGCAGTCATTTTTCCTCTTCTCAGTAGCTGGTGCAGTGCTGTGCTTTTGACTTTCGGCCTGGGAACAGCACTGGTAACACCAATGTTTTTAGTTATGGCTTAGTGATGTTTGGTCTGGCCA
>JANRGW010048175.1:0-25938 GCA_024733675.1 Psilopsiagon aymara
AATTTGAGGCTAAAGGGATAACCTGCTCACCATTCCTGGACAGTGTGCTGGTTCCTGCCTCCCCAGTTTCTTGCCCCAGGTAGCATTTGCTTAACTCTCTCTTCTCAGAAGCATGGTACTACACACCGAAGTAATGTGATTTTTCTCCTGTGTACTCACTTAATGAAAAAGAAAACGCTGCTGGTCATCACATTTTAGTATTCGGAAGTTAAAAACACACTCATTTAGAACATGTTGGGTCAGACATGTTTCTTTCCAGTTCTTGCCTCTGATTTATCTCCTTAATACAAAGGGCTTCTTAGCTCATACGAACAGCAGTAACCCGCAGCATTAGCCAGGTTACAACATTACTACAGGCTTTACTAGATCAACTCCTCAAATCAACTGTGAACAAGTAAACGGATGTGTCAGCTCCTTTCAAGGTCATTCGTAAAGCTCTCCCCAGTGCAGCTAACTTTAATAAGGAGATGCATGGCTTGAAAAGCAGAACCTTGGAAGTCTTGAATTCATTTTTTCTTGGCTTTGCTTTTTGTGAAAAAAATACTAACCATAATTTGTATAAGCTTGTCCCTCTGAAAGTTACAAGACTGGAAAATACTGGTAAGATTTATTTTAAGTGGAGGTACTTATCAAATGTCACCATTTTCCTGTTCAAAATGACTAATCATTTTGATTAACCTTTGATTTAAATGATGATATAACACAGCCAAGCACAAACATACACAAAATTACACTCCAAAAGAATTCTCAAAGAAGAAATCACATAACAGTTAGTCAAAGTGATTAAGAGTTTATTTACCACATACATAATATTCAAACCAAAAGCTGACTCTACACACCCAAGGCTTCCACCACATATACATACATTCATACCCAGGAAACACAGACTACTTAATTCCATAGTCAAAATGAGACTTCTTCCAGAGAAAACACTAAAAACATCAACTAAATAGTAATTAAGCATAGAAGAAACTCCCAACTACCACCACAACAAATACTCCCAGGATCTCCTGTAAGGAATTTTATTCCAAGTGGGAAATTGGTATTAGCACTTTAGTCACATATAAATGAAGGCCTGAAGCAGCACAAGGCAAGAAATAAAATTTAGTATTTCACTTTGAGTAAATACACATAAACTCCAAACCATGTAACAGACTTCAAAGCAAAGAAAGAGAAACAGGATATCAAAGGTAAATTAGACAAAGAGCTGAAGGCAATTCTGAAAAATAAAAATATATAGTGGAAAATTAAAGGATATTAAATACTGTTCAGATCCCATCTCAAAGGGTCAATTCGTACAGAGAATGCATAACACCAAAGTTAGCACAGAAAAAAAAGACTCTCTCTCAAATCTTTGCATCTGACAGACATAGGGATCGGTCCCTCTTTAGAAGCTCTGCTTCACTTTGAATTGCTAACATACAGGACTTGCTGTAGACACCAACCAGCTGGCACTGCATCAGTTACAGCTGATGAACTTTTAAGATATCAATTCCCAAATTTCTAAACCATTAACGGAAAGACATTTTTCCTAGTGAAAAAAGGTTCTGAAACAACAATGTCCTTCCTGACACAGTGTACTGAGAGTGTTTTAACCTTTATAATCACCTGGCTCTAAGTGAATAAAAGTTTTTCGGACACCAAGGAATTCCTTAGGTTATTCAAGCTGAGCTTTGTTTCACACTGTTTTGGACTGATCTGAGTATTCTAGAACACATGAGCTCACACTCCTCCCCTCTGTAAGTAGCAGTCTCACAACGTAAAACAAGCCAAAAAAGTTGTACATTAAAAAACCTGTTTGCTTTGGATTTATAAAACTTAATAAAACTTAAGTCATGGCCAAAGCAGAATAAGCACTCAGGACATTTGGACTTGCAGGTGAGTCAGGAGCACCCAGCTGGGAGGTGGCATGGCACTCAGCAAACACTTCCACCTGCCTAAACCCTAAAACTACAAATAAAGGGCTTATCATAATCCTGCATGTGAGGCTAAAAGCTGGTTTGGGACTTCCCTCTTCATTCCCCAGGAAAAAGAAATAAGAGATTCTGCTGGACATCTGCAGTATCAACAACTGAAGAGAAAGTTTTCAGGCTGAGTGTGATAAACAGAACCCCATGCCCCCTTCTTCCCACAGTGCTACCAAAAATAATTTGGCAAAGCCAATGAGATCAAAACAAACTTCCACTTTACAGCATATTATTTCCATCCGGGACACCAGAAAGAGCCACCTGTAGGTGAGAGTCAGAGTTGGGGAGTGCAGGGGCAGCGCTCCCACTGCCTTGAGCGGGGAGCCAACTTCATCTCCCCAGGCTCCGTCTGCAGCATGGGATCATGAGGCTCATCCAAAGTACCTAAATTATGCTTCTACCCGTATTTTACCCCCCAGCTGAATATGATTCCAATTAGAACCAAGAAAGTACCAAGTAATTTATCATTTTAAATGATATGACAAATGCTAGGCTGTAGAAAAGCATTACACACGTTATCAGTAATAAAAAGGGGGATTTTTCTGTGGTCATGACACCCACCAAAAAGCCAACAAAAACGCAGCCGGAGCAGATGCTAATTGCAAGTGTGCATCTCAGGACAGGAACTCGAACAGCAGATCAAGTCCCTGGTACTGCAAACACATTGCAGATCTCATGGTTCCAAAGCACGGGTGGAGCTGTGTGACAACGTGTACTAGCAAAATGGGTAGTTGATAAGAACAACTGAGACTGTGGAGAAAATTTGGAGGTGAATTTCCAAATCTAATAAAATCTGAAATCTCTACCAAGGGCTTTTGTCGTATTCATAGCAGGCATGATTTGGTTTTCTATTATAATATTCACATGCTTCCATTCAGAACCTTGTTTCATTACAGTAGATTCAGCCGTGCTTCGCAGTCCTGCTTCATTTCTAACAAGGCAAATTCTTCAGGAGATTAACCTGACACATTTACTCCCCTGATAATACATCCTGTCTTTCCTGACATCATTACCAATTTCAAGCTCATAGCAATAAGCACGCTTAAAATTTTTAAAGAGTAGTGACTTGAAAGCTTTCTTGTTCCCACATTTTCTTGGTTCAACACATTTCATGTCACAAATAATGCTGTAAGCTTCAGCTCAAGTAAATATAAAATAAATTATTAAGCTTCTAACCAAAAGCTTTCAGTCCTAAAATCCCCTCTGTACTGGACTTGAAGAGCTGCAGCACATGCAGAGCTCTAAATGGAGTGCAGGTTTTCAGTAGCTCGAAGTGGTAATCGTTCTTTTGTAGAAGTTCAACATATTATTCTTATGCTTCATATGCACAGAAGACATTAGTGAAGATAAACTCGGCAACTGGTAATTGAAATTAAAGTTGCAACATCTATTATGGTAACATCCACTATGCAACATCTTGAATGCACAGAGAATGAAACAGCTTTTGCATATGAAGTACCAATCGTGATACCCACTGGAACAAAAATGCATTAAGAAATGTAATAAAATGCATTTGCACAATGTAAAATGACTTACATTGTCATTACTAGTCTTCTACCATCTTGACAGATACAATAAGTAAAACCCCAGTGTAATTCTGGGAGATGTGTCTGAGAAAAGCATCTTTTGCTAAAACTCAAAAAGCTGCACAGCATTCATGGTAAAGAAACCTGTTCAAAAATCCAGTTTGCTTCTGAAAATATTGATGTATATAATGTCTGTTGAAGAAGGAGAAATGCACACAATCTTTGCAATAGTTCTTTGAAAGTACCTTCCTTACAAAATTTCAGAAAACTCACAACATTTCCAAGATTACAAAATTAGGATTTTATAACAAGATAAACTGTATTATCTTGGAATCTAAGTAACCACTAAGAGATTACGGTAGCAATAAAGTGACATTAAAAGGACAACCAATTGAAAGAGCATCCTGTTTAAGCACACTCCTGGGACCATGCCTAGCCTTCCAACTCTTTGCAAATCAACAACTTTTACAAGACTGAAAAATTTGCTTATTTTTATCACGTCAGTAAACAAAAGCTTTTCCAATATTTAACTGATTAACACTGTAACTGCTACTTTATCTCACATTAAAAAAAAAACAAACCACACAGAGATTGTACCATGTATGGCTGGGGACAGACATTTTTTTAGAGATGATCTGAAGCTCTCTATAAGGAAGTTACAGCCTAGTGTATTTTATAACAAGGGGCAATTAGAAAGATGGAGATGAAAATCAACTTCCTATTTCCAGGGTGCTACATACTGTATATGAAGATGACTTCTAAACAAATAACAAATTTGTCCGCATCATCCATCCAAACCTGGTGAGATATACAAAATCTTGGCTTGCAAAAGGAAGGTAATAAAGATATTAATTTATTAAAAAATAAATAAATTTACTTTCCTAGTTTTATACCTTTACATGAACACTGCTTTATTCACCAAGAATGAGTATTCCTTTCCTAGCCTGTGAAGTTCCCTGTTACTTAGCAATGGTACCTTCTAATTAAGATTAGGACTAAATCAGTAGCTCTTTAAAATCTATTACTCAGATGAACTAAAGGACCAGACCAAAGCATGGTTATTCAAGGTGCTACTGCTGTCAAATGCAGCTTGCTAAATGTTTAAGACATAAGAAGATAAACACACAGGACTATAAAACACTGCAAAACCAAAAAGTTTGTACAATCTCTGCAAATGCCACTTGGATAAAGATACATTATGTGCTTCACTCATTTTCTAACGACCAATGTTCAGGGCTCTTATTATTATTAACTGCATATAAATTACCATGATTTTTGTATCACTGGAAAAGTATTTAGCCATTCACCTCTCAAAGGAACAATTCTGAACAAAGGCAATGAATGCATGGCATTTAAAAGGCATGGCATTTAGCCTACAAGCAAAAAAAAAATCGAAATTATGTCATAAATCTCTAATTGTAAGGAAAAAAACCCCAAACCCCAAGTAATGGTTTGCAAGTCCTTGATATTACTTAAGCAAGCACACTGCCTACTTGGGGAATGCAAAATCTTCTTAACTCACATATCTGCACGTATCCCCAATCTCCTCTGAAGTGTTCTGCTCCAAAACTCTTTGTATCTGAGATCTGCTAATCATCATCAGGAAACTCTGTTATGCATCTTCAGGATGTACTTCAGGCTCCCAAGAGGAAAAATAACCATGTTTTATTGGCTGCTTTTGGAAAATATGGATTTGTGTTTATTTAGAAAAATTTTTGAGTTGTACCACTGCTAAACTTAATATTTACGGCATGATTTTCCAAAGAGTTTAACACCTGCTAAAGAGTTTAATACGCTGCAAGTTCCCAAGGTTTCTGCAAACCTCAGGAGTGACAGGATTCAGACGTAGCAAAGCAGATTGAGCATGGCTCTTAACCACTGAGCTCTGAAACGCAACCAGGATCCTAACCAGCCACTATCTCCCATCACAGCACTGCATGTCAAACTGCTGAAATCATAGAATCATACAATAGTTAGGGTTGGAAAGGACCATAAGATCATCCAGTTCCAACCCCCCTGCCATGGGCAGGGCCACCTCCCGCTAAACCATATCACCCAAGGCTATATCCAACCTGGCCTTGAACACTGCCAGGGATGGAGCATTCACAGCTTCCCTGGGCAACCCATTCCAGTGCCTCACCACCCTTACAGTAAAGAATTTCTCCCTCATATCCAATCTAAACTTCCCCTATTTAAGTATGAACCCATTACTCCTTGTTCTCTCACTACAGTCCCTAATGAAGAGTTCCACTCCAGAACCCTATAGGTCCCCTTCAGACACTGGAAGGCTGCTATGAGGTCCCCATGAAATGTCCATACTTTCAGACCATGTCCATATTTTATCAGAAATACCAGAAATACAACTGCTTAAAGCATAGGCTAAATGTTATTAGTTAATCCCCGATGCATCTTCACTTTCCTTCACCAGTGGGAAACTTACATGCTTGGGCTTTCAGACATCATCTTAAGTAACAACTTACACAGCTCTAAAGAAGAACTGGAAGGCAAAGCTGTGAGAAGTTGAACAAGGATGAAGCCATCTTGGCAAAATACAGAATAAAGATGGTACAAAGGAAATATGTTTGGTACTCTGCAAAACCCTGTATCCCAGCAACACTGGGACCAGTGATGTGGTCTTGAATTTTGGCTGACCATGCTCTGGCCTCACTGTCAAACAAGGTCAAAGTAAGGGGTTAGGCTTAGTCATCCTTATTTTGCTTAGCTTCTCAGAGATACGCACATACTATCCCTCCCAGCTTCATGTTTTCAAGTATTCTAAGCTTCCTGTCCCTGTAGTAGTAGATGATTTCTAGCACCTTGTTAACTACAACTGAACTACAATGCAAAGACATTGTCTTATATTACAGAATTAAACTTCTAAGTTTCCTTGTGGCGTTTGGCCTATACTTCTGGAAGCAAAAAACTATGTCTTTTAGGCAGCACGAAAATAAATAAGTAACATCTAAGTAATAAATTACTACACAGAGATACAATTCAAATGATCATCCAACATAATTTCATAAACTGAAGACAAACTAGATGAATATTGCAGATAGGACACATCAATCTCCTTATACACTTTCTACACACTACAAATCTGCCCAGCAAGTCAAGAATTTTACTCATTTAAATAGGAGCTTTCACCACACTATAAAACATTTGCAAACGCAAACCAGAAAACCGACAAGAGTATTTACTGTAAAGCTTTGTATTTGTGTCATCATTTAACACAAAAAGTTTGGAATAAAACTAAAATAAAAGCTAATCAAAACAGCTAGCTGTCAAAACAGATGGAAACTATATTTTTCAAATCAACCAAAAAGCCAAAGCTTTTGAACATTTAGTATTGTGTCAGCTGATACAGACAACTTAGAAAGGAAGGACAGCAAATGTCAGGACTGTATGAAGAAAATGTGTCCCTATCTGAAAGATTCACATTTATAAATTTCCATTGACTCTTTTTTTTTTTTGGCTTAAGGATGATTAACTCACACCAAAGCAGACCTTTGATACATGAACTATAAATAAAGTGCTGCTGTGACACAGAAGGCAAAATAAATAAAAACAGAGCCCTGACATTATTTTAGCCTCCAACAAATGTTTCAGTCCCTACATTGTCTGTCTCAGAAAGATACATAGACAGTCTCACAGACAGAGATGTAAATGAACAATTGCAGTACCTTTTTCCCACACTGTTTACAGGGTTGGCTATATTCCTACTGGCAATAGATTTTCTTCTTGACAGCTTCTTGGTGTTGGTGCTGTCATCAGTGCTGTCATCCTCTTTCTTTGGTGTGTTACTTCCTTTGCTGTTCAGGTCCCTTAGCACATTATAATTAATTTTACTTGAGATTTTCTTCTGTTCTAACATCTTTTCAATTGCCTCTCCTGCTGTGCTGGCTTGAATTGGCTCCCGCTTCTTTGCAGATTTCTTTGGCTTAATTAAAATATAAAATTAGTGATGTAGATACAAACAAAGTTTTCAAGAAGCAGAAGCACAAGCTGCAGTTTAGCAGACCTGGTTCAAGTGCTGCTGATGCGGGGATGCAGGCGAGGTAGCCGGTCTAAGCCAGTGCTCCCTCTCCAGCCACTCAATGGCACCAAGAGGTTTCCTTCTCCAAGAGGTAAGTGTTTGCTTTACGCCAAATGCCCACAGTTTATTACAAATTCTTCACTGAGTATTTGTAACGAAGAAACATGGGCCATCTCTCAGGCATGAAAAAAAAAAAAAGATCCCTGGCATCACCCAGCATGAAAATAAAGAAATTCCCCTTCTAAAATTGCCATTAAGAGTCCAGCTGGGTTATGACTCCCCTAAACACTGACAACTCTGTAACAAAACAGCAAAACTTGGTATTTTATATCAAGTCTGAATATGGCCTGGAAGAGCACCTACTCAACTCCCCATCCACACTGAAAAAGGCCAAGAATATTAGCAGCATCTTTCTATGTGTGGACTGGCATTAACACCGACGGACAGAAAGCAGGAGGCTACAGACACACTGGCAGCAGCAATGTAACCTGCAACTGCCCTTCCCAGGCAAATGCTGCAAGCCCATACCCAGCATTGTGCTGTGGAGGCTGATGGTGTGCAGAGCCAAACAACAGAGAAATGACACGAGAACTTTTCTACCCATGCCCCATGCCTGAGTAGTTACGAAAAAAAGCCCAGAACCTCTGTTTCCATTTGGCATTTCCTTTTCAAAGTCAGGTTTTAACACCAAGCTCTGCAGGAGATTTATTTTTTAATGGATAATAGCCCCTCTGTTTACCTACATGGGTCAAGTGCTACCTTGAAATCGGAAAATACTATATTAATCAAGCTCTACTCGAGCTGTCAGAAACAATACAGAGTTTGAGAAAAACTCCTGTGTTGTCCAAACAAAAAAGCAGGTGTTTGGGTTACTTGGTGGTGCCAACGAGTTATACAATTTTGAAAATTGCTGGTAGACTGCCATGTCTGCATAAGTACAGGATGAATGAGAAACTGAAGCATAAAACAGTGTTGCATTGTCTGGTTTTGTTTTTATTGTCGAAATACCTAGGGGAAGTAGGAAACTCTGTCTTTTGCTTTAATCAGGAAATAAAGGAGAGGATATATGCACCAAGAACTAACATGGATTTTTGTTGCATGTGGAAGATTTGACTTGTCACTTGCTCAATTACACAAAATCCTAATGCTGTAAATTGTGAATATACAGCCAATTAGGCTGCTTTAAACTGCTAAACATGGAGACAGGACATGCCATTTCTAACATAACTATCTCATTCTTTATGAAAGGTAGAACAAAATACTCCTTCAAGTGACTGTAACAAGGATCTGTTCAGTTCTTCATAAAGAAATCATTATTGCAAGAGCAAAGAAAGCTACTGAAGTTATGGCAAGTGCAAACAAATTCCCCATGCACATGTTAAGAAAGAATCAGGCATGTCTTACAACCTGTATTTAAATAAGCAAGCAATTAGGACAGCAATCACAAATGCAAAGAGCTAGCTCTGACTTTGCCATGCACAGAATTTTCTCATAAAAGTTATTTAAAATAAAAGTTTGGGCAAGAGTTTTACTTACCACCTGAAAAATTATAGCCTTGTAATTCAACTACAGGTAGATACACAATAGGTTTTGCTCATTTAGTGGTGACCTGTACCAATATGTCCGTATATCCTAAAGGGAGTTGATCAGCAATTGCAATGAATTTCCCGGACATTTTCAAACAGACACAATTAGCACACAGTTTAATACCTTGTGTTCCTTATAAATCCCAAGTTCTTTTTCTTTTGCTATTCTTGCTTCCTTTTCTGAAAGATGACAAAAGGGTAACCAGTATGAAGATTATGCAGACTGCATATTTCAGTAACACTAGCCAAAAGGAGAATTTCAGTCCTAATACTTACCTTTTTGTTCCTTCAAATAATCTGCATTTTCTTTCATCCATAGCTCTGCTTTTATCTGAGCTTCTGCTTCGTTAAGTATATACTAAAAGACAAAACGGGTTTATCTACTTTCAGAAATAAACTTGAAAACCGTATAGCAAAACTGAACTGAAAAACCACTGGCAAGGTCAATTCACATTCTGTTTTTAAAAATACATTAATAAAACATGGCTGAGATGTGACAGTCATTGAGCATTTCTAGCAAATTCTAAAACTGGCAAAACCAACATGGGTTCAAAAAACAGTTCTTGGTTTCCGAAGTATGATGGGGTGACCAAAACACATCCACGAGTCATTGTACATGATCTGTAATTAACCCAAAATGATCCCAAGTTTATGATCTTTTTCAGATGATTTTAGAGGGCACCATGACAATGTGGCTGTCTGCAAGTAATTCTGGTGTTGATGGTGGTCTGTAATTCAAAACAGTAGGGGAACCATTGCCCTGTGCCACCAGAACAGAAACATGTGTCTTCTGGATAGGTTTCTGTGAAGGTTTAGGCACAGTTATTGAGGTTATTAGTGCAATGGGCACATCTGTGTGAATGAAACCAGTTTAGATTGCTGTAGGATTAGACCCTTAGATTTTAGAGTGTTGGGTTCAGTAACCACACCTAGGCTTTTTACAGTTAACTTCACTCAGTCTCAGTAACCTCATTAGTAGGTATAGAGCTGTAAAACTCATCTAGATTTACTCAGATGAATTACAGAAATAAACAGGTAGGTAGCAGGCAGGCTGGCAGATTGGTAGACAGATCTCCTCCCACCTGCTTAACTGCAAAATTAAACCTAGCATTTAGCACAACTGCGTGAAACAAAAGATCTCTACAGCCAATGCTGTCTGGCAATAAAGAACTTCTGCAGAACGGAGAAGACAAACTGGGTCCCTCCTTCATGAACCTGACTTTATTTTTAAGCAGCAGACCCAAGACTTGTAAAACAGTTTGAGATTTCTCCATCTTACTGGTTTGAACATTTGAGATATTCTCCAAAGTAAAATGTACATACAGGATTTTATGAGAAAAGTATCTCCAGTCAAAGGAAGCTAATACAGGGAGGAGTCCTTCCTCTGAGTGCAAGTGAGGCAAGCAAACAGCTATGCAAATCCTGGTTTATCAGACCAATATTTTCACTCTTTCACCCGCTTCTATTAGAAGCCACAAGAGTAAAACTCACTTTCTCTTAGCACGCTTATTCATCCTTCTTAAGCTTTTAGAGTCCATAATCTCACATATACAATATTACAGTCTATTGCCACAGAAATGAACATGAGGTCCTAAAATCAGGGTCATGGCTCATCACAGAGCCTGGGAAGAGGAAAATATGTGCTTGTTCTTTCCCTATGATTGTTTAAATTAGGAACCGGCTACACTGCAAACCTTCAGCCTCCCCGCTCCTTCCATGCCACATCTGCTCAACTCACAAGACCCTTCCTAATGCCCAGCCTAGCAAAACCCGCTTCACAACTGAAGTCAAGCTGAACACTCATCCACTGCCAATGACGTTTTGCAGATCAGTGACTCCTATGCAACCTCATCACTCTCAATGACCATGTACCCCAAAAGGAGTTTTTTGGCATTATCTGTCCAAATTACACTTTAAAAACAGGGTGGCTGTCAGAGAGGGCATTAGGCTCAGAGTCAGGAGAGCCAGACTTTGTCACATGTTCAAGCAGTGACCTGTTCTGTGGCCTTCAATAAGCCATTTCCCACACATCTGTCTGTTATATTCAGGCTATGAAGTAAACGGTACCTTTCACTGCCACACACATAATAATAAAACCAGAAAATGTTACAGCAATCTTTAAAAGAACACAGAAGCTGTACATGCTGGTTTTACAGTTTGGTTTCCATAGCAGCCTTCTATACTGAATATATCTTAATTAAATAATGAATTTAGAGCTCCACCAAAGACTTTTAAAAGTCCTTCTTCAGAATGAAGGATATTCTAAAACATAACTTTGGCAAGAAACACGAACATCACAGGCTTGTGTGAACATTAGGTTTGATCTCAGATCACTGAAATCACTCAAACTTCCCTATAGATCAGACTGAAGAGACAGTGAGGGTAGAGGATAAACCAGGTAAGAATCATTTTGTCTTTCTGGAATATCCAACTCCAGAGACACCTAGGGTTAAGAGGGAACCTTACCCGATCTATTTCATTGTCGTCGATCCCACTCAGATCTAATTCACCATCACCTGTATTCTCACCTACAAAAAAGAACACATTTTAATCAGGCAGATGTTTATTCAAAATCTATCACAATTCAAGCTCTGGTGAAGTAACACCTAATGATTGCCCTTCAGATATTTGCATCCCTCTGCATTAATCCAGGAGTTTTAATTTGCTGCTGAGTATTTTCAGTCTGGGGTACAGGTACACACAAATCCATTTAAAATTCAGGAATCGGCACATTCTTTTTCAGTGCTACAGATCTGTCAGACACTTTGACTTGCCTTTTTACCCCATTTTAATTTACAGGCAACAAATGTTCAGTAGGAAGCTGGGGAAACCATCTTTAAAAGATGCCTATTTTTCTTTCATCTGTCTGAGCCTATAAGTCAACATTTTATCTGAAAATTATGACTTAGAAAATATTTTCTGCTTTCAAGGAAGCAGCATGAACCAGCAAATAACATATCATGCCAACAGTCATACCACAGCTTTCGTCTTAGTTCTGATCTATCATCATTGGAACCACTCAGCTCATACCAGTTCTGTAAAAAGATGGGTATTAGTTTCTCTATCTGTAAAATGGGAATTATTAAAACATTTCCAAATTTTAAAATAACTTTTAAAAGCTACAGAAAGGTCTAGATAAATGTGAAACAATAATTACGTTCTGTAATTACACTTTCACTGTAATTTTTCTAGCTTTGCATTTATTAAGACATCTTTTGAAAACAATGTTTTAAATATTCTGTGCATTAAAAAGCATTAACAATGCAGAACTAAGGCGTAATTTGGGACTGGCACAGTATACAGCAGCAAAACCTGATTTTCCACATCACCTTAATATACATTAGTAATACAGTGTTAATGTAGAACAGGTAGAAAAGAAAACAAATTATTCTCCAAGATTTATGCTTGGGAATGAACCAATCTTCTTGGTCTTCTCCATTACAGCTGATCATGACTAGACAATAGAGGACCTAACCAGCTTACTTGCAGAAAAAATACACAAATTCCATTTCAACAATATGCAGTAACAAATTCAAACCAAAATGGTGCAGAACTGCATGGCATCTTCACAGTTCCTGCTCTCCAGTCCTGAGGATGTGGCTCCCCAAAAACCAAGATCTTTGAATGGTTTGATTGCCTAGCCTGGTGCTTTCCCAAGGAGCAGGAGGTCCTGAGCAGTACAGCTCTGGATCAGTGGCAGAGGAAGGCAGATGCAGCTCTTTCATCCAGCATCAGGTTATGGCAACCAAATGGTGGAAGACAAGCAAAGGTAGGAATTATGAGTATCCGCAGAAGACACAAATGATGCTTTTCTTTGCAAAACTTGGGCATTTAAACCAGTTGCCTAAAGTACATGAAACCACAGGGTCAGAAATCCAACCAAAACACCTGGTTAGGAATTAAGGCTGTGCTGCTTCTTGAGGCGGTTCTGCTCAACTCAACAGACATTTATCAGTATCAGATGTCTTTTCAAAAACCACTTCAAACAACCAGGAGTAAGTTTTGACCTTTCCATGCCAAGTCATATGTGAAATGGGTTTCACCCATTCCTGTCACAAGGAACAGTGTAACACCACAATTTGATTTGTTTTCTGATATTGTTTCATAGTATCAATTTTACCAATTCAGATAACACAATGGTAATATGACTTAATATGCCTCTCACTGCTGATGTGTTTAAAAATTAACTGTGCTTTAGTCCCAGGCACCAGATCTATTTTACAACTTTTTGCCCCCAAAATACTTTAAAAGTACGAAATATTTTATAACTACTGTATATATTCAGTACATATGCTTTATTTCTGGTCTGATTTCTGTACAGTGCCAAAAGAGCAGAACTTTCTGCACCAGGACCACCACCTCCCCTTGCAGGCACTCTGCCAGGCAAGCAGGAACGTGACCCAAGGACATGGCAAAGCACACCCTGGCTCAAGACTGGAGAGGAAAAGCAAGGTGACACAATGCGTCCCAATGGTTTGCAACCTCTTTAATACAACTCACTGGAATTTTTTAGCAATCTGTAATCATGCAAAGCATAGAGGAACCACTGTATGCTGCATCACCCCTTGGAGACCAGCGTATTCTGCACTACAATGTTAGCTTCTGCTGGAACAGAAATAGAAATTTCCAGTAAGCAAAATGCTTAAATATTCACCAAGAAAAGGAGTAAACACTGCTGTCTAATGTTTGAGACACCTTCCCGGCAGGCTGTCTACCTGGGTTCAAGAAATGTTTCATTACACAAACTAAAATAGCTCAGCAGCAGAGTGCAAGAGCATGCCAGGCCAGAATAACTTGTCTCCTAGATTGTAAGCTATTTGTGCAGAAATGGGTCTTGCACAGCATATCCCACATTCTGGGGAAATCGCTTTAACCACCGAGTTGTAGGACAGAAGGGAGGACAACCTCCCCGAGAGGCAATCTCCCCCTTCTTTGTGTTACTTACCTTTTGTTTCCTCAAAGTTTCTGGGAAAAGAAAACACACCCCAACTTGGTTTATCTGAGCAAATAAAGGGTTTTCTTTTTCCATATTCATTGCACCAGACAAATTTAAATATTGATTATTTACACAGACTTGAAATTAGGGACACAGAAAAAGGGAGCCATTCACAAAAATCACCAGTAACTTCTGAAAATTGCAGGCTAGAAAATCAAAACTTAGAAGTGGCAACAGAAATACACGTCACTGCTCAACTTTACATGAAATTGCATCCCAAAATTATTTGTTGTAAACCTGCCACAGCATCTTAAGAATAACGAAAAAATCTCACTGAAATCAAGCTGCCACTGCTTTTATTCATCATTAAACACCTCACTCCTTCTGTACCCTGCTATATTTTTGGATCAGAGGTTTAAAATTTAGTATGTCATAGTACAGTAGGTGCCTGTTCACTTACACAGCCCTAATATGCCAGACTGAAAATGATGTAATTTCAGGCACCATGGACAATTTCACATGTCATTTTAAACATAAGTTGTTACTGAATTAGGTGCCAGTTTTTCTCATTGGATCAATTAGCAGTGGGGATGGAAAGCTCATTCTCCAACTGTTAAATTGCAGCAAAGAACCCAGAAGCAAGTTATATGCAATAAGCATTTCTTAGACCCCATAACAGCAGTAGAGGGAGTAATTGCAGGATATCCCTCTGCCTGCAAGTCGTCCTTTTTCCTGCCAAGGTGATAGGCATTCATTAAATGCAAGGGGCTTTTCAGAATCCCTAGTTTAATGCTTTCACTGAGAAAAAACAAAAAAAAATGTGCTTTGTTACAGAATGACAACTCAAAATGGAATACATCCATTTTGATCTGAAAATTTCCATGGCAATCATTTCCAACATGAGCAGACCTCCCAGCTGTAAATACCTGTCTGCTTGATGTTACATGGCTCACTCCAGCACACAGAAAGTAAACCCCTTGCTTTTTTTGCATGCCATAAAGATCTTCCCAGCTGCTACACTATACAAAACAATTTCTAAACAACTATTTTCTCTTTTAAGAAAAGGGCCGGAATAAAATGTTTGATGAAATAAAAACAAAGATGTGGCCAACATCTGGTCGAACCTCTTTAAAAGCTTATTTAAAAGCAGTAGCATCACGTGGCATGGCTCTTAGACATGGATTTCTTCTGCTAAGAAGACCGCTTTACTGCAGGGCACAGGAAAGAGTAAGCTGGGAGTTAAAAACAACACCCCCCTAAGCCAATTCTTAAATGAAAGCATTATTGGGAAGAGCGCAGAGAGAGGCAGTGAGGAGCAGCCTACTTCATCCTCACCCAACATCTCCATGGCAAAGCAGAGCAGGACATGCACTTCTACAGCTTTCCATCAAAGTCCCAAATCAACTACATTCATGCCACTATCAGTCACCCAGCCAGCTCCCCCAATATTTACAAATAAAAACCCTCAAAAGCCCTTTCTTTACAGCCTTTTAACATCTTTCCAACTGATTCTGATAGACACAGGGGCTACAATCAGACACTGTGGATTAGGTTTGTAAACCTGTAGGATTATTTACTGTTGTCATTACTAAATGCATGCTAAACCCTCTTTTAACACACTATCTCCCCCTCTCTTTACCTCTGTTCAGCTAGTTAAATATATACATTGCATGCTTTTACGTGAATTTATTAAAGAATGATTCCAGCCATAGTATTTTAAACCCCACATTTTTAAAAACAGCAACGTAAAGAATGTGTTTTTCTGTTTCTATTACAGGAGCCAGCACTATTTATTGCTCTGCCCAGATAAGAGGATTTCCTTACAGACAGAAATGGAGGCTGAACACTTCCCAGGAAATCCTCTGGAGCAGATATAATAGAAGGCACTTGATGCTCTGGTCCCATGGAGCAAATACACTCTCCTTCACACTGTTGCGTAGCAGTCAGAGCTGAAGAGTTTAAACAAAGAACCCTTCCACCTATTCAGCACACCAGCAGATACTAAGCACCTCCAGCATTTAAGAAATACTTTGGGTCGAGAGCACAACAAAACATGAAAATAATTGGGAGAGGTTTTTTCACTAACAAAAATCCTTAACAAACAAACAAAATGACCTGAGCCCGGGGCATCAGAAATAGTGGGATTGATTAATGCTCTCCAGGGAGGGATTAAAACTGACAGGAGCCACAGGAAGTTCCCAGCAGATCATCGAGGAACCTGACAGGGAAGAAACACTTTTGCAGCTAAATCCGTTGAATGGTGCCAGTGCCACTTTTGGGAGCCACAAAGAGCACAAAGGAAAGGCTGTAGCTTAGCGTCAAAAAGACATCGCACAACTGTGCCACAATGTAATTGATTAGCTGATCAGAGGGCATGAGAACCCATCTGGAGGGGAAGATAACCGATTTACCGAGGGGCGTGAAGAGAACAGTCATTACATGCAGGTAACGAGGAGGGGAGCAGCAGCAGCACACGGCAGACAAAGTGCTGTAGCAGTCAGGTACAGAAGAGAAATGGATGTGAAAACGCTGCTGCAGCAGTGGCAGCAGCAGTGTGGCATGAAGTGCAGCATACAAGAATCAATGGGCATATGAATGAACTGGCTGTGCACTGAGGTGTATGCAAGAGTCCATGGGGATGACGAGCATACCCAGCAGGGTATGCTGCGAGTTTCAGTAGTAAGTTTTAGTAATAAGAGGCTACGAGGTTATCTTGGCAGTTTTAAACTGTTCCTGATCTCCCGCTCCAGACAAAGCACCTCTAGGTGCAATCCCAGCCTTCCCCACCATGCTCCCATACCACAGCATGCACCCTGTGGCTGCCAAGGACTCCAGTCCCCAGTCACCTTCGGCAATGTCATCATGTGCCACCATAGCAGAAGCATGCCACAAAACCAAAACGTTAGGACAAGGCAAACTTAATTGCACTTACTGACAAAATAAGGTCATAGAATGCATGATATGTAACTTGTATTTAAGTGAAAACAGTTTTCACTTTATTGTACCTGAAGCTACCTTGAAAATTACAGCCTACTTCTTTAGAGTGCCAATTCAACACCAGGATTCAGGTCTGACAGCACACAGAGCACACAAGGCCATGCATACAGCATAAAGGTAAGATTGTCACTTTATTATTTCCTTCTGCCAAGGTAAGGTTAAGGGGTCCTCTCCAGCCAGAGCCAAGTTTCCAGCCTGCTAGGTCCTTCAGAGAAAACAAACACAGTGCGCCACACAGGCTGAGGCCCCTTCTTCCCAGAAACGTTTGTTCCTGACATGGAGGAATGGCAGGAGGCATCGCCACTGGCACCAGGCTGCCTGACAGCACCAGGACACACAGCCCAGGCAGTGTGAAGTGCCCACCAGCCAGCTCCTCACACTGGGCTACAAGGATTGTATTGGCAAAGCCCAAAAGGGTGCATATGAAGAGCAAAGAGGGAAAAGACAAAATCTCATAAAACCAAAGGAATCTCACGTATCTGCTACATAACCTACTCTTGCAAGCATGAGAGAATAGCTGTGCAAGGTAAGCCTGTACAAAAGCAGGTATGTATGAGCTCATTAGCTCTTTCTTTGCTCCTATGTGCTGAAAAGAGGACCTTCTCACACATCAAAGAGGCACAAAAGCTGGGACCATCCCCAGCTGGTTTGCAGTTACTGATTGGGCTCATCCCCATCACTCTAGGCAGAAAGAACTTTTCCTTCAGGACTTGGCCTTACCCTGGCACAGAACTACAAACCTATCTTTATTAAGTGCCTGTATTTCTATTTCCTCAAACAGATTCAAGCTCCAGGTGCTACATCTGTCCTGCAGTGGCTGACTGACATCTCACATAAGCTGCCTTTGTACAGCGGTCGCAGAACAATTATCGCATCACAGGGACAGAATTTCAAATTTGTGTGCTTAACGATGTATGGGAATGAATGATGAAAAAGCTCTTCCTACAGTCAGTCACTGCTCACAGAACTTTTATTAGATACTGAACATATTTCTTAGAAATTAAATTTCAATTTGGGGGGGGAAAAAAGCAAAACCCAACAACCCTGCTGCTTTTCTGGCAGCACATCCACACCGAAACAAATGCTATTGTTTCACCTCACCGTCCATGGATGATCTAACCAAACCACATCCACATATTTTATATCCAGCTAAAGGTTACGCCACTAGTCTAACAGACATGGAAACTTGTTAACTTGGATGCTAATTTGTCGGAAAAACAATCACTCCATTCTTTCCAGAAATCTTCCGGACAATGTATGTTTTTTTAACGCAGGTAGTGCAAAAATAGCACAGCAATAAACAATGCCTTTCTGATTCTGAAGATTTTTCTTTGAAACAGTAAGTGCATGCTTATTGAACTACACAGCAATATAAAAAGCCCTTAAGAAAAATCCTTTCAACCTCCTGAAATAAATACAGCTGGAAGTTAAGGGTTTGGACTAAAGAACATCACGACACCGTCCTCAAAACCAGCAGCAGATGTTCCTTTTTTGGAATATGGTTCATGTCCCCAGCAATACTTTCTGAAAAGAGTGGAAAAGTGTGAAAAAGAGCATCCTCTATGCAACCTACTTAATGTAACTCATCATTCTTTTGTAAGCTCACCACCCTGCTGCCATGACCAAGTTCTCAGAGGATGGCTGCTCCAAACAATATGAAAAAAACTATTTTTTGTGATGAAACAAATAACCATCAACGATCAACCTGACAAATACCCAGAAACATGACCAATTAGCTACCAGAAGTGACATATTTTGGCTCCAAAGCCCAGAAATGTCAAGAGCTCCCATGCACAGACACAAGCCTCCTCCAGCTTGCTATTTCTGCATCAATAAGGCCAAGAGCAATCACAGCATCCCCTCCAAATGTGCAATACACTCACATCTCAGTGCTCATCCACACATTTACCCTTTCCTGCTTGTGAAGTTATGGACACTTCTGTACAGTCTCCAGACTGTAAGGAAAGATACCCCCTACTTATTGCTCTTCTGCTTATGATCACCAATTCCCTGATATATTTTCCTCCTTTGCTTTTTATGCTGTGCTTGGCATCTTTTCTCTCCTTTCCCTTCCCCCACCTTTCCTTCTTTTTGGTGCCTTCTGGCCCGTATTTTCTGCATTTTATTTAATCTCTGCAGGGGTATCCAACAGTAACAGTTTATATAAAGGGAGAGGCCAGGGAGAAGCACTGACCAGCATCTTAATCAGTTCCACTCTCCAAACCCCACAAAGCGCCGCTGTATCTCTTGCAGAGGGCGAGGGCTGTACAACGCCCTGGAGAGCCGACAGCAAAGGTAGCCGGGCCCAGATCCATCTCCAGCTCACCTCTCCCATGCTGCCAGACCACTATGTAAAACAGCAAGAGCACTTTACACCCGAGCCAGCCATAAAGGGAACAGCTGGTTTCATGTTTAAGCACTGAAGCATCATTTCTGCAACTGCAGGTCACTGGTTAAGTAGCCAGGTCTTGCTGTGGGTGCTAAATGCTCTCGTGTCTGTCCCTGTCAGCCCAGGATCGTTCAACGAGGTTAGTGCTCAGCCACCCCAGCAGAACGATGTGTCCTATAACGAGAAGTACATCTACACTGTAATGTGCCCCCCTCCCTGCACCATACGAAGTCAGAGGAAAAATTAAAGGAGACTCACAGTGCTACAGTTAAAAGGCTAATTTGAGTGACTGGAACTCAAAAGCAAAGTTAACTTATTCTCCTAGGACGCCACTGAAAAGTCACTGTTGGTTCAAACTGCCTCAAAATTAGAGCAATTTTCCTTTAGCAGAGGTAGAAATGGTTGAACCGCCATAACGAAGTGCAAACTAGAGCCCAGCCTAACTCAACATACCTCTTGCCACATTAGTTACCACATTTCCCTTGCACTCCCACCCCACAGCTTCCATTCTCTGGGACAGGCACACAGGCCAGCACTGAGCAGCACTGAAGGCCACAGATTCACTTCCACCCTTACCTGGCCTATGTCAGTTCTTCCATTAAAGCAGCTGTCTTCCTCTTGCTCCCAATACTGTGGTCTGGACCAAAGACCTGCCCCAGTTAAAAACAACCCAGCAAAGTAACTCGCCCAGATGAGTGAGAAAGAGGAACGTGATGAACTTTCCACTTACAGTTTTCTTCTGATCACCTTTCCTGTCTCTCAGCAAAGGTGGGCTAAATTCTGACCCCTACTTTGAGCTTCAGCGCTGGTCTACAGTAAATCTGGCAACAAGCTCAGCACCAGCCACCAGAAGCCACCTGGGCTATGGAATAGCTTCAGCATAGAATTATTAGTATTAAGACAACACTGTAATACAGTGTATGAAACTACACAACCCGAGTCTTTATTTAGAGGAAAAAAATTAATCAATTTGTATCCTGGCCATTTACCACACTGTCCAAGCGGGCTGAATGGCGAGAAGCTGTTAACTGAGACAAAATTACCAGGTAAGAAATTTCTCATTTTGTTACCCAGCTTCTTTCTTCCGTCACTGCTAATGAGAAATAGCAAGCAGGGAATTACAGAGATGGGGAGAAAAAAAAGGAAGATTTATTATCATTATTATTATTATTACTTTAGTAGAGTAACAGGGAAGAGAAAAGCTCCCCTGCAAAACCCAAAAGCTTCGTAAACAAAGCAGTTAGGTAGGAACCTGACCCAAAGGAGAAAATAGCCTCTGTAGTGGATGGGGGCTGGAATCAGAGCAGCCAACAGGCAGTGTTTTTTGCCAACAGGATTCTCAGAGCCATGAAGAAGAAAGAGAACACACACACAAGATTCTGACTCTAGCTCAGTGATCTGGACCAGAGGTTTACAAACCTGGAAGTAGGGGACATGGGTCTGAATTCTTAAAAGGCAGCAACTACAGAAATACAGATCCGTGTTAAAGAGTTCATTACACAACAGATGGCCGCAGCCAGCACAGACCATGCCTTTAAATAAAAATCACAGAGGCTGAGCTGTTTCTTGTTAGATGAAGTGCTGTCTTTTTGTCTCTGAACACGCATAATGGCTGAGAAACAGGTAAGTGGCAAAGCACTTCTCTATCTTGCTCTGGACATCAACAGAGCTCTCATAGGAGCCCTGCCCCAGGGACCAAGGCAGTTTTGTGTCCAATTAGACAACTGTATGAAGCATCTAAGGATTTCTTGCAGTCAAAATACAGGCTTGAGTTTTCAGTGGAGTACGGCAAGCTCCCTTGGTCATCTGGCCAAACTGCAGCACAACCTTGCTGCAGACAGCACAATGAACTCCTTTAGGGGATGTACATGTGTTCCCTCCTCTCCCCAGATGTTTTAGGGACTGCAGTGAACCTCCTCCCAGATGCACAGTAGACAGTGGTGAAGACATTTTGCCTGCAGCAGCTCTGAGGCCCCAATGCCTTGGCATTTGGATAAACTGAACTGTAAGCATAGCGTAATTAGCATGTGTACTCCATATGCTTGAGATTCATCATTACAGCGTTGGAATGCCCTCCAACACCACAAATTTCCAAAAGAAGAAAGCTCTGGAGAAGCTCCTGGGGAATAATTTGTCTTATTCCCCAGGAATGGTGGAAAAAGGCACTTCTGTGCACAGGAGGTTTCAGAGGAGTTGGAGAAATAACCTTTTCCTGACAAAGCCCAGCAGCATGATTCACCTCTGAATAATGGAGCTGGTTTCAAAGCCGGCCTTTCAAGCTAATGGCTATCAGAAAGGCCAGCCATATGCTTGTACAACCTGTCATTCTGATTTATCTCAACATCTGACTTATATATAAAGTTTATACAGTAACAGAACTATATTTAATATGTCATTTTAGAGAGGTTACATATTGCTGACTTTACAGTTTCTCACCAACCTGCCAGTCTTCTCCAGGTTACAGGCACACAAAGGACCCTGTTTAAATGCTGATTAGATGCAGAGCAAAGCAAAGACTTTGGAAAGATTTTAGTAAGTCTCAAGAACCATAGATAGGTAACGCATTTCAAAGAGAGCACTGGAAGAGGTAAGGTCCCACATCCAAATGTAATTAATTCTTTATTTAAATATATTATTCCTATATTTTACACAGTAACACAGAGGCAAGAAGAAAGTCACAAATCATGGCTAAGCCTCCACACAGACAAAAAGGATTCAGGGCTCTTTCTGCAATGCACTCATTTTATTTTACAGCATACAGCATAGTATCAAGATTGTTCTTCTTTAATTAACTGAATCATGATGCTTTCCCATGAGGCTTAATCTAAGTTCACCATAACATGCTGTATTATGGCACCAGTCCTCAAAAACATGACTACATGTCCTCAGCCCATTTGGAGAGAGAGGGATGTGCATTTTATGTACCAATTTGTTTAAATACATTCAGCATTACATGCAATATTGATTTCTCTTAAATCAGTAAAGTTTATTTTGAAGTAACTAAACCAAAGTTACCTTCTGAAAATAAGCTCTGGATAACTTTTTCCTATTTCATTACAAAATGAAACCCAAACCACCAGATCATCATTTCAAATTCAGACCTACTGTCCTTTCCTATGGAATAGACATTTATTTATATTTTATTTCTTTATTCCTTTTACTTCTTTAGATAAGACTAGGATGGATTGTTCTTTCTGTTAGCTTTAACTAAGAAAACCCTTTCCACAGCAGACTTAAGCATCATTAACTGCACAGTGAAATAAGCCTGGGATAATGGGCTGACAGAAGGGACTGACGAGGGAAGAGCCAGTAAGGTTCACAGACAAAAGCCTTGTCTCCTGAATGAGGAAGATTTTGAATCTTACTAGCAAGATAAAGCAGAGAATACTAAAGTCCAGACAAAACACTCCCACACAATTCCCTTCAAGCCATCAAAACCAACAAAAAAATCTTTCAAAGCTAAAATAAAGCCAAGCAAAGGAATATTACTGTTGACTGCCAACTGAAATGAATGATCTGACCTGAAAGTGTTTGCTGACGTAGCTGTAAGTTGCCACAAAGACTTGAAGACTGTGGCAGCAAACCAGTTTGTCGAACAGCTTCTCATCTCCTGCAAGAGGAGCCACTCATATGGACCTCAACTCTGCCATTGCTCCAGGGACCAAGGGGGTGAAGGTGGAGCTATGCCACGTGAGAGTCTTTTGGGCGCAGGACTAGTAGCACCCCTCACTCTGAACTGGGCACAACAGACCCAACATAAGGCCAAGTCACTCTGTCACCACCAGCAGAGAATCCATGACTTTTGGCCTTTGCCAAGAGGAGCTTTGCACATCAATTAAAGCACCTTACAGATAGGACACTGCTGACAGGCAGCCAGCGTGGCTGTGCCAAGGTATCCATACCCACAAATATCACTCTGGGAAAACCCAACAGGGAGTACTAGGAGGTCATGCCAGAGGCTGCAGAGGCAGGGATTCCAACACCTGCATCCACAAAAGTTTAATCTTCAAGGTGATTTTCAGATGCTACAATATCATCACTATGGTGACACTGCAATCAACCAGCTTGACTGACCAAAATGATTGTGCATCTACTGGCCATAAAAACTTACTGATTAAGTTATTCCCCATTTTGCCCAAAAGAAGAGGATAGATTTGAACAATACAAAGTCATCTCAATCACAGCCTTAATTGTCTTGGCACTTAAAGAAAAAAAAAAAAAAGGAAGGAAATGAGAACAACAATTTCAGGCTTTTGTGTTATTTTTAGACGCTACATTTTTCTCCATATTGTACTAAAATTAAAAGTAGAAATCTTTGGATACAGCAAGGAGAATGAGGAAGCTTGCCAAATTTTGGGGAATCAACAATCAATATAACAGCAATTAATTCAGAAGAGTAACTACGTGACACTGTAGGGTTCCCTCTGTGTTTTGCCCCAGCAACTGCTAAAAAATTTGCTAAGCAAAGAAATAAAAAAAAGCTTTTTTCTTTTCTTTTATTTTTTCTTTCCTAAACCACCAGCATTGCAAACTCACGCTGGTATTTGAAAGTCATCTGGGCTCTCCCTAGTTATACATCCTTATTATCATAAACATTCCACAATCGGAAATGACTTTGTGTGATGCTTACGCCAAAAGTAAAATGAGCTGTATTGCATCTGCAGAACCAAAAGTAGTAAAATGTAACAAACATTAATCTTTGTCAGTGGCTTTGCAAACCAATTGTTCTGGCACATAGGTGCCATTTTTACACAGTTGCTTTATTACTACATAAGTATTGGCGGATCAGCCAAGTGCTCTCTCAAGGAAGACTGCTCTTGAAAACAAGCTTGTTAGAAGTTTAAGCATAAACCTTAGGATAAGAAACAGCAGATAAATTTCATCTGACATAAACTTCTAAGGAGAAGAAAAAAAAAATAAGAGGGACAATTTAAAAAAAAAGCTATGTTTGAGGCAGGCATGAAATTGAAGCAGACAAGAAACTTTAATGTGATAGAAAGAAAAGAATTGGGGACATCTGTACTGAGAATAAGTTATAAGGAACAGGAGGAATTATTAATCTAGTGATGTGCCAGCTCTTCGCATTTCAATTGCTTCACAGGCCTTACCATAAAAATTGTTTGCAATGAAAGCACAATGAAGAATCTCTCAATTTTATTGCTCCCAGTGATATTCTACCCAGTTTGTGTCTACACCAACTGTAGTCTTTCAAGCACAATACTGTTTCATATTAGTACCTGTTTAAAATACTTGCCCACAAACATCGTTCCATGTTCAAAATGCCTCACTATTAAATATTCTGTTTCAGTCAAAGTACTTCAAGAGTTTCTATTAAGCTCTCAGGCAAGAAGTTTCATGCAAGCTTTCTGAAAATCAAGACAAAGCAGTAAACTTTAAACATAAATGAAGGGGTTTTGAGGAGAGATTTCAGAATGCCTTTTTGAATTCCCTCTCCACCTTGTTAAATCAAACTTCTTCATTGCTCCCTGATTTCCAAGTGTTGCATTTCTGGAACTGAACTCAAGCATCAACCTTACTCGCTCTACAAAGACCCTGCATATAAAGCGATTCTTGGCAACAGCATCTCTGAAATTGCCCATTCCGATTCACTGATGGATCATTAAACCTGTCCAGCACTGATAACTCAGTGCAACTACAAATGCTGCTCTCCACATCCAAACACATGCTCTTTGCTGCCACAAAGACATCGTGCAAAGTGCTCCTCCAACCCCAGCTGAACTGGGGGAGCTGGATTCTGCCCCCAGAGACTCAGCCCCATGCCCCTTCCCTCCACAGCAGGTATTGCCTCCTTCCCGCCTGTTGCTGTACCAGCCAAGGCATCATTCCCTAACATGCATCTGCCAAAATGACCCTCTTATTAAAAACAGCTGCACGAGCCTGCGACATTTTTGACAGACTCAGGTGAGGGAGGTAACTACATGTGTACTAATGCCAGCAGATAGGAGGGGAATGAGACAGTAAGGCAAGACACTTAACCTCAACCAACAGCATCCACAATATCACATCCCAACATGCCTGCATATTCACATTCACACAGCGCAGTATAAACCTGGGCTCTTACCTTTGCTCTTGAGGAAGAAGTACAGGAGCTTCATGGTAGTTCTACAGCAGCTACAAAGCCATGAGACATGGTATCAGCATAGAAAGCAATACTCCTACTGAGTGTCCCAAAAACTATGGCTTTGAAATGCAAAAGGGAGACTTTATGGAAAAGCAACTTCTCACTGAAGTATGTTTTATTAAATGAAAAACACTGCCAGCATATAATACCACCACCAGTGGCACAATTTCATGTTGATACAAATGCTGCTGCAGCTCAATACATGACTTCGATGTAGAGTTTTGTGTGCAGTTGTGGTGTCCAACATAAAAAGGACATGCCACTGTTAGAACAAGTCGAAAGGAGGGCCACGAGGATGATCATGGGACTGGAGCACATCCCGTATGAAGACAGGATGAGAAAGTTGGGGCTGTTCAGCCTGG
>JANRGW010048182.1:0-10029 GCA_024733675.1 Psilopsiagon aymara
TCCAAGACTTGGGTGGTGTGGTCAGAGCATTTGCCAGTGAAGACCAAGGCAAAGAAGTCATTAAGAACCTCAGCCTTTTCCAAATCCAGGTTAGTCAGTTCTCCTGATCTGAAATCTCTGTGGTGAACAGCTTGATGTCCAAATAGAGGTTAGTGATGTGTGATGCTCCTCAGGAGTCAGTATTAGGAGTGGCACTGTTTAATATCTTTGCTGATGGCGTGGACAGTGGGTCTGACTGCACCCTCAACTAGTTTGCTGATGACACCATGTTGTGTAGTGTTTTTAATATGCTGGAGGGAAGGGATGACATCCAGAGGGGACCTTGACATGCTTGAGAAGTGGGTCACTAAAAACCTCATGAAGTTTAACTAGGCCAAGTGCAAGAACCTGCACCTGGAGTGGGGCAATCTCAAGCTCAGCTACAGGTTAAGCAGAGAATGGATTGAGAGCAACCCTGAGGAGAAGGACTTGGAGGTGACAAGAATCTCAATGTGACCCAGCAATGTGCTCTTGCAGACCAGAAAGCCAACCCTGACCTCGGCTGTATCAAAAGGAGTATATCCAACAAGATGAGGGAGGTGATTCTCCCCCTCTACTCCACTCTGGTAAGACCCTACGTGGAGTACTGCATTCAGCTTTGGGGGCCCCAACAAAACAACATGGACCTGTTGGAGCCAGTCGGGAGGAAGGCCACAAAGATGATTAGGGGGATGGAGCACCTCTCCTATCAAGACAGGTTGAGAGAGCTGATCTTGTTCAGGCTGGAGAGAAGGCTTAGAAGAGACCTTTTAGCAGCTTTCCAGGACCTAAGGAGAGTCTACAAGGAAGCTGGTGAGGGACTTTTTATAAGGGCATGTAGTTTGATAGGACAAGGGAGAATGGTTTTCAATTGAAAAAGAATAGATTTAGATTAGACGTTAGGAAGAGGGTCATTACTATGAGGGTGGTGAGACACTGGAACAGGTTGCCGAGAAGTTGTGGATGCCCCATTCCTGGAAGTGTTTAAGGCTAGGCTTTGAGCAACCTGGTATAGTGGAAGGTGTCCCTGCCCATGGCAGGGGGGTTTGGAACTGGATGATAGTTAAGCTTCTTTCCAACCCAAAACATCCTATAATTCTATGATTCTATGAAAAATTTACTTTCTAAGAGCTTGCTTTCTGCTTGGTATAGAGTGTATGTATCTAGTGAGTACCGATGCCCAGGAGCCATGTCTTTTGGTGCTAAGTGGCTATTCAGATTATTAGGAATTTATGTCCTTAATAAAGAGCCTTTTTGTCCTGCATCTTAAAAGAAAGGGTCATATTCATTTTCAAGGGAAATGGATCATGATTAGATTTATAGTACCTTGTACTTAAAGATCAAATTGCATGACCACAAGCATTTATATTTTTATTTATAGGAAATAATATAAAGGAGCAAGAAGCTTAGGTACAGCTTAAGTGCTGAGGATTTATCTTTTCCAAAATACATTAGAAAAGCAAGTGGACTTGGAATGCCAGTTAAAAAGCTAGGATAACGCACCATAATTTATTACCTTTTATATTTAGGTAGATTTGAAGTGCAAGTTATAGTGCCTGCAAGATCAGCTTGAACTGCTCTGCTATATTTTATGATGTACAAAGTAGCAATTGGTTGCATAAGGGGCTAGAGATTTGGTACTAAATCCTCTTCAATTTTTAAATGACACTCTGTATTCTTTGATTTTATTTTTTTTAACGCTTTAACAGCTATGTCTACATAGCAAGTAGGTACCTTAACCTGCTTTGGAATGGATCTCCATATTAAAAGACTTGCATCGACATGCAAACCTCTATAGTTCACTCAAACCCAATTTCCAGACCTTGGGAATTCTGAGATATTTTGGCAGTGCTCAGGGCCAGAGTTCTTGTGGTCTACATTAGGCTTCAAAATTAGCTGGGCCCAAAATCCTCAGCTTGGGCATGATTGACAATCCCTTAAACCAAAACAATGTAAACAAAGTAATTTACTGCCTCAAAATCTTTCTGTAAACCCCAGATTCTTCCAGAATTTTTTCTGGAGTTTTCCTGGTGTGATTTGACCTCTCTTTTTCTCTGTCTTTAAATTTCTTTTCTCCTTGTCTATCTCTTCAAAGCAACAGTGAAAAAATTATCCTGGTTGCACCACAGTTAGAGTAAGTCTGATGATAAACAATAGCTCAATGTTTATTTTCATTACACAGGCATGAAAATACATTGAAGCTGACTTAGGAAGTCTAAAAGTTACTGTCTTCATAGACTTCTGTAACCTGAAAACATGGAAATCTCCCTGATGTCTGAGGAGCGCATGCAGTCTCACATTGAGCAGTATGTTAATATCAGCTAATACGTGCATCCTGAAGCTGAAGGGTACATTGTCTTTTCATGTAAAGGTATTAACAAAGTCCCCAGAACCAAGTTCTTGAAGCAGTTAGGAAAGCTGACGGAGCATAGCAGAGCTGGAGACTTTTTTTTTGTTTAGCAGACCTTGTTGAGTGTCTGGGCTCAGCACACCTCCAGTAAGAACAAATTGTTGGCATCACCTATTAATTATTGTTGTATCTGGAAGACTGCCTGTCATGTGGATAGTTTTAGTGCACAATATGATGTGTGATATGAAGCAAGTTTTGCATTTTTTCAGACAGAATACAAACCAAAGAGCCACAGAGCATAGTTGTGCAGAAATAGCCAAGGAGACCTGGCAACCCAACAATAGCTCCAGGTGGTCCAAAACCTGTCTCTGATGGAGCTTTTGAAAATGTCCCATCTTCTCGCTTTACTGTTGGCTCCACAGGGCTTTAAATCAGACTCTGTCCAGCTGATATTGAGAAGCTTGAGTCTGCCTTTGCATTTTAGCTTGGATCAGGAATGCATTTCTAAAGCAAATCTTGTGACCATCTCCTCTGTTTACGCTTTTATTCATGTTGAGGAACTGCAGTGAGTACATGAACTGGAATTCATTTTGGATTAAAGTAAAACAGAACATGTGCTCTAAGACTACCTCTGACACACTCCAGCTCGAAATAGGAATTCAGTCTGTGGGATTAAATAGCAGAGAGTCCAATGTAAAAAAAAAAAAAAAAAATCAAAATCCAAAGAGCCACCTAAGGAACCTGAAGGTGCACAAGTCCATGAAACCTGGTGAAATACATCTACAGTCCCGAGGGAACTGGCAGATGAAGTGGCCAAGCTGCTATTCTTGATATTTGAGAAGTCATGGCTCTATAGTGAAGTTTCCAATGACTGGAAAAGGGGAAGAGTAAACCCCATTTTTAAAAAGGGTAAAATGGAAGTGCTGGGTAACTGTAGACCAGTCAGTCTCACCTTAGTGCCCAGCAAGATCATGTAGCAGATCCTCTTGAAAATTATGCAAAGGCACATAGAAAATAAAGGGTTGATTGCTGTTGCTCACTAATGGTAAATTGTGTTTGACAAATTTGATGGTCTTCTGTGATGAAGCTGCAGTGTTAGTAGGTAAGGGAAGAACAACTGATGTCACCTTCCTGGACTAGTGCAAAGCATTTGACAGTGTTCCACACAACATTCTTCTGTCTAAACTGGAGGGGCATGGACTTGATGGATGGGCCACCCTGCAGATAAGGAACTGGCTCGATCGTCAGTCTGAAATTGTTGTGGTCAAAAGCTTGATGTCCAAATAGAGATCAGTGATGAGTGGTTCTCCTCAGTATTAGGACCGGCACTGTTCAACATCTTTGTCAGTGACATAGGCAGTGGGATTGAGTTCACTCTCGGCAAGTTTGCCAACAGCAGCTGTGTGGTGCCATCAACATGCTGGAGGGAAGGGTTGCCATCCAGACAGGATCTTGAGAAGTGGGCTACTACAAACTTCATGAAGTTCAACAAGGCCACGTGCAAGGACCTGCACCTGGGTTGGGAAATTCCCAAGCACAGCTACAGCTACAAGTTAAGCAGAAAATGGATTGAGAGCAACCCTGAGGAGGTGCGGATCTGTCATGTAAAAATGTGCTAAGGTTGATAGCAATGCAAATAATCAAATCCTCTTAATATAAGCTCTGCTTGGTCTCCTATATGGTTTTCAGGGCCTGGTAATTGTCCGTGGACCAGTTTCCCTTGCAGTGTTGCTTATATATGTATCTATATATATATACACGCAAAGGGAAAGGAGAACGGCAGCCTTTCTTGTAGCAAAGGCTAAATAACACTATACTAGATAGATACAGTTTCACCCTAAATTAGGCATAAATCATTAATCAAATTTTAGAAATAATGATACTAACTAGGGGAGTGTGGCACAGCGAATCTTTCATGAGGAAAGAAACACATTTTGTAGTGTTTTGTTTCAGCTGTTTTAATAATACTTTTTTTTTTTTTTTAAAGAGGATTCCTGCTATTTGAATTGTTTTCATTGAAATGTGAAAGAGATGTATTCATATGCAAGTGAAATTGCATTTAGGGTTTTTTTCCTCTTTTTGAAAATCAAATATACTTACTACACAACATAGGAATTACTTATGACATTGGGATATCAAGCCATTTTTGTGGAATTGCAAGAAAACATGATAAAACAAAATTTGCTATTAGTGCTGTTGGCGGAACTTTGAACTCATGAAAGAGATACTTTCCTTACTATCCAGATGTATTTTGCCTTCTGTGTTAATATGCAATAGCTATGCATCAGTTCTATAAGTCCTTGAAAAGTGTGATATTCATTTCAGTATTTTAAAATTAAGTTTGATCCATCTTAAATTTCAGCATGAGTTCTCATTGGCAGCATGATGTTAATAAATCATCAGAGCACCATTGATTAACTGACTTAACATTGCAAAACCATCAAGAACTTATACTGGGCCACAAACCCCACTCTATGCCTTTGCCATTAAGAGAGTTAATAATTTCCACTGACAGATTATTAAGTTCTCTCCAGCCCCAGAGTTAATACGAAAAATACTTAGAAGAGGCTTCTGAGCACAGAACTGGTCAGGTCTGGTCCAGATCACAGCAAGCTGTTCCAGGTGAGACAGCCACTGCTAGCTCTGTTCAGAGCCTCAGCTTCTTCACCTGAAAAATGGGGGGAATTATTCTGGTCCTTATAATGTGGTTGCAGATTGACTGGGTCCCATTCTTTTCAATTCATTTTCTACTTCTGCTGTAGGATAGCATTTCCCAAGTGCTTAACCAATTAGACTTCAGTCTGACTTTGCTCATTACATGTTTCTTTGCTCTCCATTCCCTGTTCATCTTTCTTTGATGATGCATTTTCATACATTATATTCCCCACATGTACTTGTACAATTCAGACTATATTGACCTTATTATAACTTTCACTATCTTTGTAATGAACTGGCTCTGTTTTCTCATTTCATGTAATAGAAAGAAATCCACTGTCAAATAGCAACTATTAATAGCATGAATTTCTCCTCACTAAACAGAAACACTCAGATCTGCACCTGATAAATTTAGTAAAATTTGATCGCACTCTGTCTCCTTCAAAACACCAGCCTGGTATCCGAATCAGGTTTTAGAATAGAACAGTCTTCAGGACTTTCTTTCTTCAGGTAAAAAAACAGAAATATTTGCAGAATGATTCAGCTCATACAAGATGGGTCTTAAAACACCTTAAACAGGTGAAGGTATATGAAAACTCTCCATGGAGGAAAGGAACAGCCTTGGACATCTGGAGTCCTGACTTGGTGCCCTTTACAGAAGGAACATCTACGTGGGCCATATTCTTCATCCTGTCAAAATGGTAATGCAGAGGAGATATGAAAAAGGATTAGAATATCATGACTGCCATGGAGATAAAGAAGTGCCCACTATTTTTTCAGATATCAAAAGTGTGGACATTAAATGAAGGCAACATTCACAGCCTCAGAGGAGACTATGGTGGATCTGCACACAGCATGTAACCAAGGATTACCTGCCATGAGCCTGCATGCTGTGGGTATTTACCCTTTATGGGGGATCAGTGAGCATCTGGAGAAGTCCACAGAAAAGAAATCCAGCAAGGACTGCTAATAGGAAGCCTGTAAAATGCAAATTTTTGGAGGCTGGCAGGGTTTTCTGGGTAAAAATCACTAAATGTTTGCTCCTTTCTTGCATTATTTCCCAAGCATCCATTCTTGGTCACTGTCAAGAACTGGGCTGAAGCCAGTTTGGGCATGTCTTGCACAAGCTTGTAAGATTTCTTTTTTAATTTTTTCTTAAAAAAAAAAAACAAAAAAAAAACACACAAAAAAAAACCAAACCAAAAAAACCCCCTATTTTTTTAATGAGTTTTTTACAGCCTTTATAGGCTCAGCTATCTGTCTAAAGCTGGTTAAGTGAATCTGTGCCTCCATTCTCAATACCTAGTTGTGGTTTGTCCATATAAGAAGGTTTGTTCAGTCCTGCTAATGGGCCTGCTCCTGTGAGCCAAGTTGCATGTTATGCGTTAGCATTTGCTAAGGTAAAGTTTCCAACACAGCGTTAAATTGAGTTTTAAACAAATGGGCTGATAGAAATGCCATCTAAATGATCACATTTCAGTTCATCAAGACTGGATCTCTTTTCATTTGAGAGAGCCCTGATCTAATTTCATGTCTTCCCACTGGATTTTTATTTCTCCCAGTCAGCAGTGTAATGGGTTACATTCTGGTAAAGCGCACAAATATTTTCTAACTGCAAACCATCATGTTTCACTGGTTTCAGCTTTTCAGATTGTTATCCGTAACTGTTATTACTATGCTATTGTAACCACCACTCTTTTCCAGATTGAATGTGCTGCTATTTGAACTCTGATCCTATGGATAGAGCATGAACAGCACCTTTAGTAGGATGGCAAATGCTGCCTGTTAAACAGTAGCATTTAAATGGTCATAGTTTCTTTATATCCATTGACAGCTGAAAAAGGAAAATAAGCTTTGGTCTTTTGCTAATGGATGAATTGTGTGAATTAGAATATTTAACCATTTAAAACATGAAGTTTGTATCTGCTGAGTCGTTGGGACTGAATTTCTAATAACATTTTTAATTGGAAGTTGAATTCAGGTTCAACTGGGCAGAGCTTCATAACTATATAAACCCCTCATCACACCACTAGGCAGATCTTGATGTGTCTTCAATATTTAATTCAGTCAGATATCCTTGAATAATTCAGTGATTTTTAATTGAAGAAAATAGGGTATTTAGTTGATTTTTTTTAAGCTGGGGAATACTTATCAACATGATTCCATGCATTAACTCTTCTCTAATATATTTCTTTTGCTGCTTGGTATTTTATGTCTTTTAGATTCTTTCTTAGTTACATAGTTTTCTAAAAATTAGGCCTTTGATTTATAAATGTGAATGTGATCAATAAAAACCTATGCCTTCAAAGTGTCCTTATTTATATTTAAATCCTTCCTCTCACCTGCTGTTTGTTGCTTTTTAGTTATGTCACCAATCCCACTGGAGCTCAAAAACTTTAGCTGGTCCTCTGTAAACTCCCTGACATGTTCTTTTCCCATGTACTCTCCTGTGCCTGCAGCTTCTGATGTAAAACAGATTTAAGTTTGTGTAGAGCAGAGGTCAACATGAAAGCTTAAAACAAAACAAAGAAAAGCTGGCATTCAACTTTTAGCTCTGGTTCTTATTATAGCTCAAAGCTCTATTATAATAATTTAAAAATGGTAGTATTGTTCTACATCCATACCCTACCTTTCACTTTGACTGAATTTCTTAATGGCTATGATGCCCAGTTTAGATTAACTTCGAGAGTAGTTGATGAACATCTGGATGAACTGCAGCCAGTTATGCCATGATGGTAAAATTGCCAATTATTTTGCAAACTGAACTCTGTGAATTTTGCATATATTTTGCTTTAGATTATGGCAAAGAGCGAAGCTTTGAATCCATTTCTCACATTCCTGAGTAGTTATTTGCACTGTCATGTCCCTGATGAGCCTTTGGCATGGTTAGTAGGAGTTGTGGCTTCATAAGAGCACTTCAGTGATAGATTTCCTAAAAGTTTATTGCTAAGTACTTCAATTTTGCTATTTTTAAGCAGAACAGGTTTTTTTAGTTCTGTAGTTTTGTAGTAGCACATTCCTTTCTGAATGCCTTAGTAAATAATCTTGAGTTGTGTTGAATGAGGATTAAATACTACATGCTATGGCTCAGTGTGTTAGTCTGTTCACCAGAGTTGTATATATGTGCCCAGTCTTCTGCGTTTTTCAGTGCTTAATCAGATGGAAGTAGCAATTCTAGGTGTAATTCAGTGTTGTGCTTAAGGTCATTAAACCCTGTGGTAATGAGTAAATCCAGACCCTGCTGTGGCCTTATAAGGCAATTTGGCAAAGAAACCGGTGCTATTTTACTGAACCAATGAGAGTTGGACAAGGACTGAATCCCCATTAAGGAATGAAGCCCCTCTGTATGAATTTTCTGTATTTCAGCTTATGTGGAACATGTCTAAGCTACCAGGATTTATACCAAGCACCCGCCGGTCTCTCCTCTTCTAAGGAGAGGTATATAATCAGCACAGCTGTAGAGCTGATCCCTGGTGCACTTCAAGGGTGTTTGTCTTTTTGCTCTTCAGTTCAACATCTATCTTGAACGTAAATTTCTGTGGAAAAAGTATTTTTTCCCCAGGAATTTCATTTGTGCAGAATGAATCCTGAGATGAGGTAGGATATAATCATAGGATCATTTATATTGGAAAAGACCCTTAAGATCATCAAGTCCTGTAATGAAGGTATTCACTGTAGTAATTAATTATACATCAAAATAGAAAGCCTAATGAAAGTTCAGGCCTTATCCTGTAGTGGCTTGGAAATTAGACTGAAGTTAGGATTCAAGAGGTATCTGCAACTTCATGGGAGCTCATAAAAGATTGTAGTTGGTATTCTGTCCATTGCAAAGTCTGAGACTAACTCTCAGCTGTGAATTTGGTTTTAATTTAGCACCTTTGGTTTATTTTAGCACCTCCTTTGCTGCTGGATAAATGGGGCCACCCTTTCCTCAATGGTCATTTATTGCCCCTTTGGTAGAGATAAGTTCTTTGTGGAGATGGAAGATGGGATAGAATTCAGAAAGCAGATAAAAAGGCACTGGTGGAATGGAGTCCTCTGAAAGAGTAGAGGGAGGAGGTTTTATGCCTGGTAGCTAAAAAAAATTATGGCCCTAGGCCTTTCAAATATGTTTGATTCTTTTGTCTGCAGTAAGGAATTTGAGCTCTTTGAGCATTTTGGGAAAGGTCAGGTGGCTAATTTTGAAATTGTTTGCCACAGCTGTGTAAATCTTAGAAACCCTGTGAGGCTTTGAATGCATAGTATAAACTTGGGAGATCGGAGGCTGACATTGTAAGAGGCAGGACCATCGCACAGTAAAACTGTCAATGGCAAGGGAAAGTCATTTGCAGATGATTCTGAGATGGAAGGAAAGAAGGAGAGAATGAACTTGCATGAGATTTGTATCTAGGATGCCGTGGGGTATTCAAGCAACAGATATTCTTTATAATCCACTGAATATTTAAGATTTAAATAATTTTAGAGATTTCAACAAATGGCATAGTTAACCCCAAAGTGCTTAAAAATCATTAATTCAGTTGTCCTGGCTTCAGCAGTAGCAGACATTTTTCTCCTTCTCAGTAGCTGGTGCAGTGCTGTGTTTTTGACTTTCAGCCTGGGAACAGCGCTAGATAACACCTATGTTTTCAGTTACTGCTTAGAATGTTTGGTCTGGCTGAGGACTTTCTGAGTCTCATGCTCTGCCAGGGAGGAGGGGAAGCCAGGAGGAAGCAGAAACAGGGAACCGGACCTAAATTAGCCAAAGAGGTATTCCATGCCACAGTACATCATGCCCCGTATATAAAAACTGGGGGAAGTTACCCAGAAAAGCTAGTTCACGGCTCAGTTGTTGGGTGATGAGCAGCTGTATTCTCTTCCCTTGTATTTCTCTTATTATTACTGGTGGAAGCAGTAGTGGTTCGGTGTTATACCTTAGTTACTGGACTGTTCTTATCTCAACCAGTGGAAGTTACATTCTTTCGTTTCTTCTCCCCATCCCCCCCCCCCCCCCGGGTGGGGGGGGAGAA